>LPNX011100483.1:305134-344728 GCA_001517045.1 Pseudotsuga menziesii
CTTTATCTCGGGTAAAGTTCGAACACTTTCGAGACAAGCTTGGTGTTGTTCGGAAAGACCTTCCTCGAAAGGGGGAGTAATGATGTAGTAGTTGGATTGTATCATCCTTGGACATTTGTCCTAAAGTGATCCGGTGACTTTGGTCCTCGAGAATGAAGAGGGATTGTATCATCCCAGGACATTTTTCTAAAACAGATACGGTGAATTCGGTCCTCGAGAATGAAGAGGGATTGTGTCATCACGGGACATTTATCTAAAATAGATCTGGTGACTTCAGGTCCTCGTGAATGTAGTGGGATTGTATCATCCTTGAACTTCTATTCAGAATGTATCTGGAGGCTTTGGTCCCCGAGAATGTGGTGGGATTACATCATCACTAAACTTCTATTCAGAAAGGTATCCAGAGGCTTCGATCCCCAAGAATGTGGTGGGATTGCATCATCCCTAAACTTCTGTTCAAAAAGGTATCCAGAGGCTTCGATCCCTGAGAATGTGGTGGGATCGCATCATCCCTGAACTTCTGTTCAGAAAGGTATCTAGAGGCTTCAGTCCCCGAGAATGTGGTTGGATTGCATCATCCATGAACCTAGGTTCAGAAAGGTATCCAGAGGCTTCAGTCCCCAAGAATGTGGTGGGATTACATCATCCCTGAACTTCAGGTCATAAAGGTATCCAAAGGCTTCAGTCCCTGAGAATGTGGTGGGATTGCATCATCCCTAAACTTCGGTTCAGAAAGGTATCCGAAGGCTTCGGTCCCTGAGAATGTGGTGGGATTGCATCATCCCTGAACTTCAATTCAGAAAGGTATCCGAAGGCTTCGGTCCCAGAGAATATGGTAGGATTGTATCATCCTTAAACTTTTGTTCAGAACAGATCCGGTGACTTCAGTCCTCGAGAATGTGGTAGGATTGCATCATCCTTGGACTTAGGTCCTAAAGTGATCCGTAGACTTTAGCCTTCGTACTATGGATTGTAGGTTGTTGATGATGATAATGATGTTACTGATCGAAATATTAGTGTGATGATGATGATGTTACTAATCGAAAGATTAGAGTGTGATGATGATGATGTGACTGATCGAAAGATCAGAGTGTGATGATGATGATTTTATTGATCAAAAGTTCAGAGTATGATGATGATGATGTTGCTGATTGAAAGTTCAAAATATGATGATGATGATGTTGCTGATCAAAAGTTCAGAATATGATGATGATGATGTTAATTGAAAGTTCAGAATATGATGATGATGATATTGTTACTGATCGAAAGGTCGAAGTGTTGATGTTGTCGATCGAGCGGTCAAAGTGTTGCTACTACTGAAGATTGAAGATGAAGACTATATGTTGAAGATGATGAGAAAGCTTCCGATGATATATATATGTATCACCCTAATGATGTCGATGATGCCCTTTTTCTCCTATTGTTGTTGTTGTAGAATACCCTTCTCGTTAAGGGGGAGTGTTGAATTATTGTAACTTCAAAGAATATTCTAAATATATTTTTTTAGTGGTCCCCAATGCTCCTATCGAGAGAATCACTTGTATTTCTTTGTACCCCGATGTTCCTATTGGGAGAATTACTAAAATTCATGAGGAAGTCCCCTCCATTGTAAGTCGGGTCATTACTACCCTAGTTGTGGTTACTTGAGCCTACATAACTGAGTCAAATATTAAGTGAACAAAAGAATATAAATAGAGGGAGGCACTCCTCATTTGAGACACTCACACTCACTTGTGTAGAGCATAAGAGAGAGAGAGAGTTGTAGCTGGAGAAGGAGGAGGATCAGTTTTGGGTTTTACCCTTTATCTTTTGGGGCATCTATATTGAGGAAGCTTTTGCTAGGTTTTTCCCATTAGGGTTTTCCCAGGATAAATCTTTGTGTTCTTTTGTGTGTGGTTATGCTTTTCTATCTTTCAGTGATCTTTTGGCTTATGGTTATGCTGTTTTGATGCTAAATGTTTTAAGATCTAATATAACCATTAAAAACTCAACAAGGAAGTTGCAGGGTTTTCTCCTTTATGGTTTCCCCGAGGAAAATTCTTTGTGTCTCTTGTCTCTTGTGATTATTGTTGTGCATGTTATTCTCTCAGATAAGATCACGAATCATATTGATTAAATGACAAAAATATAACATGTCGGTTTCCCCATTTTCTGCCATGTCTGCTTTATCAGAATATTCACATCTGAGCCTAGATCCAGAATGACCAAATCTACTTCATAGTCCCCAATCTAAATGTTCATGCTCAGCCAGAGCGTTGGGATCTCTTGCCAGCGACAAGCAACTCTCAAAGAATTGTTGCAAGGTACCATGATGTTGCGATGGTCCTGCCTCTAATGAAGAATCAAAAGTAGAGGGCATTTTGTGAATAGGTGACTTACTAGGATTTCTTCTAATCTCATCTTGAGCTTCAAAGAATGTATCTTTTTCAGTTGTGATATCAAACAACGCCTTCTTTTTCCCATCCAATCGAATCTACAGGTGGGGTCCATCCTCTCTAGTTGTTGCACCCCCGTGGGTGACAATAGCAATATCGAAATCTTCTGTTCAGGGTTCTGCTGAGATTGTCGCGATCATCGACCCTTGATTCTGGTTTATCAGTGGATTTTGGTTCAATGGTGGATTTTGGTTCAATGGTGGATTCATCGGTTGATTCACAGTCTGAGTCTGAAGTGGAACTTGATTCTGGTTTTGTAGCTCATTTTGATTTTGCAACTGGTTCTGATTCTGCAACTTAGGAACATTCCCCACCTGCCATATTGCGATTAGTTGTGGGTGGTTATCAAAAGTATGATCAATTGTGGTGCAATATGTACATGAGCACTGCAAGTGTGGGAAATCTCTTTGGTAATGTCTAAATACCCCATAATTGTAACACTAGATAGGTCCATGACCTCGCCCTCCTCCTCTACCAAAGCCTCCTCCTCTTCCTCAGAATCCTCCAGTGAATCCTCCTTGTTGTTGGTACTGCAGCTGAGCCAATTTCTGTGGTGGGGGATTCGGCTGTTGTTGAATGTAGTGTGTTGCTTGAACATACCATGGCTATGATGAAGTCATCAGAATCTGATTATACTGAGGCCGCAGTGCAAAATGTGGTTGTGGCGCAAACTGTGGTTACAGCTGCGACGGTATAAACTGCATCTGCGACGCTGGTGTATACTACGATTGAAGTGGTGGTTGCACCACCTATGGCTGTGGTTGTGATTGTTGTACTGCTTGATGATATTCACCCTTCACATAGTATGATTCATCCATCCTTTCTTGGAGTAGGTCATAAGCGCGACAATATTTATCTTCATGCCCGACCGAGCACAAAAAGTGCAGTATAAGCTCGCTGGCTTCATTATCATCTTCTGCATGTAGCTACATTCTTCATTTCGATGCCCATCTACTTGACATATGCAACACCACGGCACACTGTCGCAACGCAATGGGTTCAACGCTCCTAATAAAAGGAATTTTGAAAATATAGGCAAGTATCTTTGGTGTGTCCATCTGTGTGACAACAAGTGCACCAAAGACCTTCACAATTTTCTTTCCCCTTCTTAATTTCTTGCAACTAAAGTGTGAAGTTCTCCAGCTACACCTGAATTTGGTTCATGCCAGGTGCACTTTCTCCAATGGGTGAAGCTTCTAACTTCATGGCGATCTCCGGAGCCTCGCTCTAGGTCACAATCTTTTGTTGCATCAGTGGTTATTGGATATGAGGGCCTAGCGTTGCAATGAACCATTCTTTGTACTGAACATCGCTCATATCAAAACTGACTCGTGCCATTAGTGTCTCAAATATCTAGTCGAAGTCCCAAACAATTTCATTGGGAAATTGCTTAATCTCCTTTAATTTTGTAATTTACTGCACTTCATATTTTGGTTTCCAGAATTCTTCAAGCAATCCTTTCCTGACTTCAACCAATGTTTTTGCAGGGGTCCCCGTAGGAACTTGTATAAATTTCATATACCAATCGAGTGCGTGACCCCGAAGAGTAGTCACCAATTGGAACTTCTTAACATCGTCATTCGTGACCTGTCTTGCAGTCCACACTGCCTCACCAATATTGCTCGGGATCGTCAATCTTGTTTCCATGGAACAAAGGTAAGCTTATGTCTTCGCTCACCATCCTGGGCCTTCTTCCTACTAATGCTGATCTACTACTAGAATGTTACTAGCACATTGGGCAAGTCAACGTGGAACTTGTGTTTCTTCCTAAATGCAGAGTAGTGCATGGAGGCGTGGGTATGTTACTGTTGGGGTTTGATATTACTGCTATTCTGGGTGTAGTTTGGGTCTAGTCGTCCTCTTCATCGCTGTAGGGTCCCTTCATCCCATGTGGTTTTACTTCATGGTCTTGAGTTTCAATCGCAGCAGGACCTTCCCCTATCCTCTACCTCTTTTCTTATTGAAACCTTGCTCCTCCCCTCAGAAGACCACTTCCTTCCTCAACTTCCTTCATAGTATCATCAAACTTGCACCCATCTACCCCAGTATCTTTCCATTCATCTTCCCCCTTTTGTTGCGGTATCCACCACCTCCGCACACCGGAGTTCTACTACTCAAGGTGCATCTTCAGTATACCATTTTCACAAATAAGCATCTTAATTGGCAATTCCAGAGATGGCAAGAACCTACCTCTGGGTTCATTGAAAAATTCCCCTTCCGCTTTGATGTAGGACTTGGTAGTGTCAAATGCAAATTCAGTGATATATCCTTCTAGGATACTATCCAGCCATACCTCAACAACCTGCGATGCTTTGTTATCAGTTTCCTGCAACTCCTAGATCAGTTTCGGAGTCCAGGAAGTTAGCTCTCCTCCTTGGAAGTTTGTCTTTTTATATGTGAACTGTGCCAACCACTCATACAATATGATGGGAAATTCAGAGAAAAAATATTCATGAGGACCGTCGTGTATGTACCTCTCCAACCACTTGTCTATCGTCGGTCTAGGTTTCTAATTTTCTACCTCAGCAAATTCTCGTATCTTTTGATCAAACCAATCTTGAATTTTTAGTCGCATCGGATGCCACATATCCTCCTCTCAGTCGCAACAAGGTCCCGGCAATGGACCCATTTGTTGGCACAACCTCAACCAACAAAACCCAAAACCCAGTCAACATGGGTCCCTACTATGTCGACGCTCAGCCCACGAGAACCTACCTGAGCACCGCCCCAGACAAGTTTTACCCTGTCCGGCAACACCTACAAAGTGGATGAAGTCTCACTCGAGATGTTCAAGGGAGATCTATCATAACCAAGTTTCCGCAGAATATAAGAGGACTATGGGCATCGATAAGTCATCAACTTATCTACCAGATCTAACCAATTACTTAACCATCAACAGAACCATTCATCATTGCTCCTTAAGAGATCGCATCATTCATTCATAACATAAATAATCAGATTGTTGCGCAAACAAATCTAGATAAATGACATCATTTAAAAGCAGTAAACATTGCATCATAGATCCATGTCGCACACATCCACCAGTGGATTCACAAAGATGGAATGACAGAAAGAGACAAAAATATAATAGTAGTTCAGATCAACCTCTGAATTATCATATTAATTCTGTGCAATCAACCACAGATCCAAAAACAGACAACAGTTCACTTGAGTCTCAAGATCTCAATTCTCAGTCTACGATCATCCCCCAGATATAAGATGCTTAACGCTTAGAATTCAACACTCACCTGGATAGACACATACATGTTGTTGTTTAGTGGTCTTGGATAATTTACTCACAATGAACTATTCCAAGACCCTAAAACCTAATCTTGTTGGTGTACCCTATCAAAGAAAATAGTGTAATCCATTTTAATTAAGCATTGATTTTATTTGGCTTTATTACTCAAAAGAGGTAGATGGCCGTGCAACCAATGGTGTTATGACACAACATGAAGTAAAATGCACACCTAACAATCAATGCAAATGCATTGTATCGAATGAAAAACAAGGCATGCTACTACATGAAACGCAAAAATTTTCTTCAAATGACAAATGAAATCGTTCCTATATGAAATCCTGACTAATACTCTAAGGTAATCTAGTGCAAGTACCATGCGAAATGCAAAGTGCAATGCATAATGATGCAAAGAAGCAAATACTTTTGGATTTTTTGAATAAAAATGAGATACTAAAGCAAAAGGATGATTCTACTACCCCCAAACTCGGCAAGCAAAATCAAACAGCACTCACACAAAGTACTAAGGTAAAAGAAACCTAATGCACTAATCCCAAAACAAAAAATCAAAAATGCAATGACAAGAACATTCTTAAAAAGGAAATTTACTCTAAAAAAAATGTCTCTGGTCAAAAATAGAGGTGTATACAGACTCTAGCAGTACCAATGGAGACTCAGCAATCATCAAAATTCACCTGGCAACAATCAATCTTCCTCTAAAAGGCAAAACTAAGGGCATACATGACTGTTCACAGTAAACCTGCATATCTATGCGGATATAGCAGTCAAAGCCACGTGTATACGCGACTGTGAGTTAAAAAATTGCGTACAGGAAGAGAAATGTACAAAAATAAAGGCAAACAGACAAGCTGAGACAAACTTCACACCAATCAGACACTACCAGGCAAACCTGCCCCCATACCCGATACAGAAACAGAGAAATAAGAGCAATTCAAGAACATTGAATGCCGATAAAAACCCCCAAATGACAACCACTAGGAACTCCCCAGCGGAGTCGCCAATTTTGTTACGGAGAGAAATTCCTATGGCTTGGGGTGCCACAATAGACAGCTTAACTCCAGAAATCAATCCTTTCCTATATGCAAGAGAAATCAAACAACTAACACTAAAGGATCTCGATTCGTACCTTATTCCAGACGGTTGATGTAGATCCCCGTTGAGCTTTACAACTCTAGCTTGAATTGACAAATTGCTTCCTCGACATTCAATAAACAAGACAAGCATGCTATATATAATTGTGTTAGCTCTACTCTAGCATATATAATCAATAACATATAAGCATTTGAAATCATCCATGGATAAAATATTCATTCAAACACACATTATTGGACAAGAAAAGATGTTTCTATTAATATAAAATCAGAGATTACAATGAATACAACCTCTGTCAGCAAGTCTGTGAATCGGAGAAACCGAGTCCCCCACTTGAGCCTCCACCACTTCAATCCTCCATCTCTCGATAGCAAGCTCACAAGCAAAAGGCAAGCTTGGGAAGAACACAAAAGTGATCCAAGGGACAAAGGGGATGCAGACTCAAGCACAAGTTCCGGCAACAATGAACTATAGTTTTCTTGCTCTCAATTCCTCATATGCCTTCAATGTATCCAAAGGGTTCCTTATATAGCTCTTCAATGGGGTAATGAAAGGTTGAATCCGAGCAATCACAAGGCATATGGAAGGCTAGGAGACTAGTGAGTTGGATCCACATCAAGGAAAACTCCAAAAGAATTTGGCCTTTTGCACACATCCCGATGTACACGATTTTAGAGGTCAAACCCGCGTATATACGCGATAAAGGGTTTAAAAGTCACGTATGGCAATTTAAGCATGTTTTTAGAGATTATCTAGGAAACATCAAAGGAACAAAAATGGTCCATGGGGTCTAAGGAGTCTGCATAGGGACAAGGAAGGCCATAAAAGTGTGATTCACCATGTGTGGTAAAATCAGCTATAACAGATGCCCCCTAATGTGTGAGGTCAGAGGGGTCATACAATGGCTGAAATACATTATAAGTCCATCCCAGAAATGAAGTGATGAAGAACCCAGTGGAAGAAATAGCCATCCAATTGGCACTATACAATGATACAACTCTACACATAACTACAAATAGATATAGTCGTCCTGGATACATAAGAGTACAATGGCCATGAATAGGCATGATACAATATAACATGTGTGGTCATCGCCACGTACAATATACACAGATTAGAATCTCCATAATGAAGATATACAAAGGATCATGATCTCCATGAAGACTGAAGATATACAATAGATCAAGATCTCCATAATGGCTGGAAATGTCAGACATATACTGGAATCAAGTCACGAGAGTTGAAATTTCATGAACACTGGCACGATTAAGGAGATAGCATATATGGGGTGCCACCAATCTGTAAGGTATTCTACACAAAATGCTATGAGTACATGTCTTACTATCTGAATAGAGGTGTCCAGGTCGAACATAGTAGTCCATCGTTTGATTACCGGTCATTGATGTATACCGTTAACAGACGCGAGATCACCCACCGATAATGAAAATGGGAATAAAGGTACTAGAGTG
The DNA here is from genome assembly GCA_001517045.1 of Pseudotsuga menziesii. Classification (NCBI taxonomy): domain Eukaryota; kingdom Viridiplantae; phylum Streptophyta; class Pinopsida; order Pinales; family Pinaceae; genus Pseudotsuga; species Pseudotsuga menziesii. The sequence continues at coordinate 313,390 of LPNX011100483.1, forward strand.
CAAACTAACAAGTGTGAATAAATGTGTTGAGGTCAAACACTTGAGAGAATCCATCGATCAGGGGACATTGATGTATTCCCAAAGAATTGTTGATGGTGAGAGAACCTGCCACTGATGACTGCAAGTCTCAAGGCGCTCGAAAATGACTCTAGATTCCTATCCCATAATAAATGATCTGAAGTCGATGGGATGAAATCCACTGGAAGGAGGGCATTGAGGCATCCCCCTTCATCCAACACAAGGTACTCAGCAAAGCTGTATAATGTGGAAGGACTCGATCATAAGGTGCACGAACCAGTAACTGTACCGGGAATGGCCGACATGCAAAGTCAATATAACTACGGAATGGCCAACTCAGGTTTCAACTTCCTTCGAACAAGAGCATAATGGCAAATGGTGACTGAATGTAGGCAGCATAGACTCGATATGAAAAATTGGGACATCTCTGCGACACAGGAGGCATTGACAGAGGCTCCATAGGGACTGGAAGCTTAACCAGTCGGTGGAGATAAACTCAAATAAATGAATACAGGTCCTAAATTCAAACTATTAACCCAACCAATGGATGTGATGTACAGTGCTCTGTTTGAAGGTGACACGACTCGACTACTGCCAAAGATAACATCTTTCCTTGTCCGGCTTTTTGGTTTTCTAATTTTTTTGAAAAGCTTGAAAAAGAATAAAATTGCTTTATAGTTACAAACTAGGAGGAGACAAGTGTCAAATAGGAAAACAAACTAGTTCCAAGCAGTGGAACATACCTATGCTCGATGCAAGGATACATGTGTAGGATAGTGACACTCGGGGGAACGTCCCCTCCCGGTAAAATAGGGAATCAAGCTGCAAAGGATATATAAAATGGCTCTACATGGCTAGACAAGAGACAAGCTCGGGCTATATGGCTGATACTCAAAGTCAGGGAAGCCGGCATAAGGCTCAATAAGGCAGGAAAAGCTCATGATAATCCAATTACAACTTGACATAAGGGATTCCGGGGGAAATAGGCCAGCAAAATATCAGGAGGAGTATGAGGCTCTTGTGAAATGTCATGGCAATACTATACAACGGACTCCCACACCCTAAAGGACAAAATTGTCGGCATGGGCACCAAATGCAATTAAGGAGCTAATTAGGGCACCCATGTAAGGTCAAGCTCTACCATTCTAGTCATGCCACTTCTAAAATAGCAAGAAGGTTCCGTGACAAGATAGAATGGGTTCGTACCTACGGTTATAATGAAATGGTCATAAGGTCATGCAAAATGCAAATGGTGGTGAAACCTAACCTATATGCTAGTTTAGACATGATACCTGAAATCAACACAAACGAGTCAACACAATGGTCGAAACGGTGCTCAAAATGGTCTCCTACATCATATATTAGTCAAAAACGGTCCAAAAGGATTAAAAACGGTCCAAACTATAGAAACGGGGGTAAAAATTTTCAAAAATTTGAAATTTTTTTATAAATAGTAAAAAATTCAAAACATTATATAACATTTTAAATTTTTACCCAATTGAGCTCAGAACTTCAACAGCAAATTCCGGGAGATCCAGTTGGCGGAATCCACTACCGTTTTTTCCAGGTAATTACCCATGCCTTGCTCTTTCATTTTCACGCAAATTTTACAATTTTCCATGGTCAAATCAGGATTCTAGGCCCTTCTAAAGTACACGCCACGGCCCACACAGAAAATGAGGATTTTTCCATGTATAGGGCTGGATATACGTGGAAAAAGCTCTCAAAGTCGCGTACATATGCAGTTGTTTAGCAAACAGTCGCGTACGAGGCCGTGTTCAAGGTATTTTAAGTGTTCTAATGACTCAAACTTGAATTCAATGTGCAGGATGGTTCTAGAATGGAGAGAACGTGAGCACGGGGATGTAGAAGAAGCGGTACATGGTGATTTAATGGCACAACAAGCTCTTTGTGCATGCGGGCTCTATAAGTTTTGGTGTCTTGGTGGCTTAAGATCCAAACAAAGAATGCTACATATGCTAGTAGACTACTGGGATCCTGACTCAGAGGCTTTCTAGATTGATGGGATGTCCCTCACCATAGAAGTGGAGGACATATACTTTATTACTAGACTTTCCCGATGAGGGGAAGTGGTGAACCTACGATCTCGCGGGCCCGGACGTGGCCTCGCCATAGATGAGTACATAGCCATGTAGTGTTATCTAGACACGGAGAAGGTCAAGAGTCAGATCCCAACTAACTCCATATAGGTGCTAGGCCTATAGGCCATTCTACTGACACTGGGCAGGATAGCAGGGCTAGCTTCACTCTACCAGGCCTCGCGGCCTCTGATGTTCTATGCAGTGGAGTGCATGAGACCCATGGTGTATGATTGGAGCACTGCACTACTGGGAAACATGAAACACCAGCTCAGTGAGTGTAAGATGGGCCAAGTACGAAACTTCATTTTCAGTAGCATACTGAGCACATTTTTCTTTGAGTGTGTTCCGGGATTGAGCCCCAGAGTTGATGTTCCTCTTCACGTGGTTCGAGATCTAGCCCAACGACGTTGGGCAGATGCGATGCACAGACTGGGAGGAGGTAGGGTGTCCAACCCCTATCTAGCTGATTTCTTTCCATGGTGGTGATGGCAGATAGTTGCCATCGATGATTACCCCTATGCGGGAATAGATTTTCAGGGAGACCCCGACATGCCAACCCTCTTTTTAAGATTTTTGAGTTATTTAATTTTTTTTGTGTTTTTTGATATATGTAATCAAAAAGACATGTTTTTGCATAACAACACATAGTGACATCCTATCATATGCATGCAGATGTAGGACCATGGTGGCCTAAAGGATTCCATCGTAATAGACGGAGGGGAAGAGGAGATGACATTACCGGTGTGGGTGTGGAGAAAACGCTCCAAAGCATTCATACCAACTTCATGCGGCTAACACACAGGGTACCCATGGCGCAGGTCGAGGACCTACCTGAGGCCATGCAGCATCAGGTGGTGGGTGTGCCACAAGCATGGGTGCGGTTATTTAGACGGCTGACTAGAGCTGTGGTGACATTCCACGATCAAAACCCCCCTCCTCCTCCCTAGGATTAGATACCTGGGAGTGATACATTTTGTACTACCGTGTATTTATATTTTGGTGGCTCGAGAGCCCCATTTTTGCATTATGACACTATATATTATCACAGTTTGGATGTTTTAATAATAAAAAATTTATGATGATCGGTTTATTTACATGTGTAAAAATGTATGTTTGTGATGAGCTTATTGTCTATGAAACAAATTCCAATCTAACACGTAGTTAGCATATGAGTCAGCAACTTGATTATTAATTCTTGGAACATGTATGTATGTTATGTTGTCAAATTGCCGTTCTAACAATCTCACACGTAAGAATCTCCATAATAATGTTGGATCTCTAACATGATACAAGCCATTAAGCTGTGACACTACTAACTCCGAATCAAGACGTACCTCAAGAGATAGAACAACATGTGAAATGGCATCCCGTAGAAGCTCGATAACGGCACTATATTCAGCAACATTGTTTGAAGAGGGTCGTAAACATACGCCTCCTAAAGACAATACCCGACCCGTAGGAGTATAAATCACCCAAGCAGCAGAGGTTGAGTGTTGAGTGTGACGGCTTGCACCATCCATGAATCCTATATAGATGGAAGACTCCATTGACATCTGCCATAAGAAACGGAAGCTAATCAACAAACCTGATCATCATAAGAAAGACCTAACCATGCAAAATTTTGTACAATAATATACAATAGTCAGCCCTGGCTGAAAGCTATGCATAGTATTTTTTAAGATAGAGCCCATTTTTAAGCTCTGCCAAAGCCGTCCCCTCATAATCTACTAGCTCGTAAGCGCCCTTCTCTAACACACATTTAACCACGTAAGGACCATGCCACATGGGGTTGCATTTGCCTGCCCCCAAGGGTTCTTTCGCTTGATCCCACAAAAGGACCAAATCTCCTTCACTAAACCTCCTTGGATGGACAGATTTATCGTACTGGACCTTAACGCGACGCTTATTCACTTCTAGAGCCACTAAAGCATCTCGGCACTGCTCATCAAGCTGCTCTAAATGGACCAAACGTTCCTCCAATGGAGAGGTGTCCGGTAAGAGCTCTATGGCTAGCTTCAAAGAAGGGATTTTGTACTCAACCAGCAATACAGACTCCACTCCATGTATAAGCTGATATGGAGAAAAATCGGTGGCATTCTTAACTGCGGTCCTATAAGCGCACAAACCACGATATAACATAATGTGCCAATTAGTCTTGCTTTGTGTGATGGTTCATTGGAGAATAGACTTGAGTGATTTATTCACTACTTCAACTTGGCCATTCGCTTGAGGGTAATAAGAAGAATACTTCTCCTGCTTATACCCTAACTTCGAGGCCAACTCTTCCATCATGCAATTCTGAAAGTGCCTACCATGGTCCGTGACAAGATCTTTCGGAATACCGAACCGAGTAATAATCTGGTTGAATACAAAGGTGTGCGGCTATCTCACCGTCGGATTTAACTGTAGGCATAGCCTCAGCCCATTTCATGAAGTAGTCAACAGCCATGATAATATGATGATGCCCCCCAGTTGAAGCTGGGTTGCAGTCCATGAAATCAAGCACCCACTTAGTGAAGGGACCGGCGGTGATAATGGGATGCAACGGGGCAGGACGCGAGCACATATTACGTGTGAACACCTGGCAAGGGTGGCACTTCTTAACTGTATTGACACAATCTTTAAAAATCAACGGCCAGAAATAACCCACTCTCAATATTTTTTGGGCTGTAGAAATCCCAAATAAATGACCACCACACACCCCTCTATGGCAATCATTCAGCACAAGCTCAGCCTCCTCATGAGTTAAACAACGACGTAAAATGGAATCTACCCCACGGCGGTACAATGTGTTATCCACTATGAGGTAATTCTTGGATACGTGATGTAATTGTCATCGTTCATCCCGTGAGAGGTGAGTAGGGACCTTCAATGTTTGTAAATACATGATAATGTCTCCATACCATGGATCCAAAGTTGAGATCAAGAATATGTGCTCATAGACAAACGTATCTTCACAAGCCTCCTCCTCCTCACTCAGGAAATCAGATATAAGCTCTACAAAAATCAACGATTTCTTTGATTTTTCTGAAACAAACTCGAGATCAAATTCTTGCAGGATGACAATCCACTTATTATACTTTCCCCTTATCATCCTTCTAGTGAGGATGAACTGAAATGGATTGACATGGGCTACCACCAAGGTCTGGCGAAGGAGAATATAGTGTCTCAATCTTTGAACTGCATGGACGGTAGCTAAGGCAATCTTCTCCACATGGGAATAATGGATCTCTGCATCAATGAGGTTTCGACTCAGATAATATATGACATGCTCTTGGAGCTCCTCGTCCTCTTGAACCAAAACCATATCAATCGTCTCCATGGACGTGACCACATAAAGTAAAAATTCACGACTATAGTTGGGTGGACTAATCACCGGGGCCGATGCTAAGGCTCGTTTAAGCACATCAAAGGACTCCTGGGCTCGCTCATCCCAGCAAAAGGTAGTGTCCTTCTTCAAAAGACGCATAAAGCCTCTAGTCAATTTGGCAAAATTCACGACGAATCTCCATAAGAATTTTGCCATGCCTTGCAAACATTGAAGATGTCTAATGTTTTTCGGGGGAGACAATTGAAGTATTGCCTCAACCTTTAAAGGGTCGACTCTTATATCCTCTTTGGAGACAATGAATCCTAATAAGTGACCAGACTTCACACAAAAGATGCACTTGTGAGGATTTAACCTGACCAAATAATGGTGGCACCTTTCGAACACTAATCTCAAATGGTAGGAATGATGCATTCTCATGCGAGAATGAGCAGCAAGGTCATCCAAAAATACTTCAATAATCGATTTGAGATCATGGAATATTAAGTTCATAGCCCGCTGAAAAGTGGCTTCAGTGTTTTTAAGGCCAAAAGGCATTTTCCAATATGCAAAGGTTCCCCAAGGACAAATAAAGGCAGTATTATGTTGGTCCTCAGGTTTAATTTGTATCTAATTTTATCTGGAAAATCTGTCCATAAAGGAAAATACCTCGCTTCCCGCACACTCATCCAAAATTTGATCAATAAACGGTGTGGGGAAATTGTCCTTAGGATATGCACGATTCAAATCATGGAAATTAGTACATATGCAGATCGTTCCCTGCTTCTTATCAACTCGAACGGGGTTTGAAACCCACTTCATCAAGGGAACTGGATAGATAAAACCAGCATTTAACAGCTTTTCTTATTCAGCCTTAATCGCAAGTGTGTTCCTAGGATTCACCGCACGCAAGCGTTGTCAAACAGGCTTAGCATTGGGGTAAGTTTTAATCTCATGTTCAACAATGCAAGGGTCGATACCTGGCATTTCATCGTAAGACCAAGCAAAGATATCATGAAATTCTTTAAACAACTCAGTGTACTCTTGAATCTCAGCATGGGAACATTCTGCCCTAATATAGAGATTCTCAATCTTGCCAGGATCGTGAGAGATATTGATAGGGATGGTAGGAGATATATTTTCCATGTTTCCGTCAGCCATTGAACTAGGAGAGATTAACAGAACCATGGGACTACCAATTCTCTCACTAAGAATCCCCCTATAGTCTTCACACTCCAAACAGTCAAGCTCGGGAAGAAAATAAGATCTATGATGCAACTCTTCCCAAGGTGGCTCAACCCCAGACATAGCCTCAATATTAGCCTCATCTGAAGGAAAAACACTATCAAGGTAGTCAATATGTGAGAAGACTCCACTGCCCATGCAGGAAGCACATAAGGGTCCTCCTCCTCCGTCCACGAAGAGGAAGGACTAGGCTCTGCAACAGATCCAAGATTAGCTTGATAAGTTATCATAGTTGCAGGCAATGACATGTCCGTCTCGATGGGCTCATTCGAAGGACTCAGTGTAGGAAGAATCCAAGGATCTTCCATATATGTTGTGCGAAAATACACCGATCTTACTGATGACAAAGCCTCACTGGGACTAGACCCTATCATAAGGATAGGTGCAGAACAACTAAAGCTTCCCATAAGGAATGGATACATGCCAACACCCACACTCCCAATTGTCAGCTGAGAGTGCTCTACAATCGGGATGGAAGCTCCCGAAGATGCGGTAACAGGTGGATTCTTAAATGACGTTTGATCAATTGTAACTATCTTCCCATTAAACGGAAAGCATACAACTCGAAATAGAGAAGAAGCTATGGCTTGCATACTGTACATCCAATTCCTACCCAGCAACAAATTATAGTCAAGGGGCGCATCAACCACCTCGACCTCTATCGCAACGGTCTTCCCCCCCAAACAGACCTTAAGAGAAGGAAGAATGGTGTGAGGTCAAAACGATCTTCCATCGAAAGCAATCAACATGGTACCGGATTTAGACAACTCGGGGGAACCCAAAACCCTTCCAACATGCCAAAGACATCATGGAAGTAGCAGCGCCTTCGTCAATCACAGTGCGTTTGACGGTCATGTTAAGACATTCTACGTGAATCAACAGAGACACATAATAAGGCAAGCGAAGCTGAAGTTCCACGGTTTCAAATTTTATCATAGAGGAAGAATTATCATCATTCACACCTAGGGCAGAAAGCAAAGCCTTCCTTTGCGAAGGACAACTCTGAAGTACTTCAAGTTCAGACATCGCACAAGGAGTGTGGCCCAAATCTTCGACAACAGAATAGTTATGGGCGGCTCGGGCATTAGGATTGTGCCCTGAACACTTAAGGACTCCCTTAGGAATGCGCGGTGCAACTTCAGGTTTATCCACAGGTTTTTCAATATGCAAAGGACTCCCAGGTGGATCAGGTTCCTTTCCAAGGTCGGGTTGTGATGAACCATAGTCTTTCACACGAGTCACAACCTTAGTAGCACAGACCATGTTGATGCAACCATGACCACTAGTCTCCGGTGGATCTTGATCACCACCAGACTGATCATGGGTCCTCGAGTTCATGTTTTGATTATGAGGTAAAGGGTTGGTCAGCACAGCTGGGCCCTGTGCTATGAATCTCGAGGCTTCATCAATCCGAGGGCACAAGTAAGTGAGGTGGTCATCTTTACACAAATTGTAAGGAAACTTAACCTTACATTTAGGATGTTAGTCCCCCCCAGCATTTCGGGCGTTCTTGTCATTAGAGTTGGAATTTTCATTCCTATTGCCACCCTTATGATTGTTTTTACCCTTCTTTTTATTCCTTCCGGGTTGCTGGTTACCCTTCTTGTCCAACGATTGTACCGAAAGCACACTCACCGTTTGGGTGGGTTGAGATGAAGCCGTAGCTTGTCCTGAGGTAGATTGGTTGATAGATAATTGACTGACCTATTTCACAACCGAATCTACAGGTTTGGCACTCATACAACCAACAATGCCATCGGCATGTGGTCTAGGTTTAACCTTAGGGTCGAAACTAGAACGCAGAGCATTAGGAATGATCTCATATAACAAAGCAGATTGAGCATAAATCAAGTCTAATTCCTGTGCCCTAAAAATTTCTTGTTCCTTGTTCTAAACTCTAGAAGTAGAAACATCCTTCGCTATATAAGGCAGTAATGATTTAAGGAACCATTCGAGGAGAAACTTCGGCGGTATGAAGGCTTTAATCAATCTCTTCCGTCTACACCACTCTTGGATATGGTCTGAGATATGCGTGGCTTTATCCTACCAAAATTTCAACAAGAGTTTCATACCAACGCCGTAATGCATTGGTAGCTAGAAGTGGTTGAGAAAATTCATAGCTAGTTCATCGAACAACGCGAATTCCCCCCTAGGTAACTCTATATACCATTTCGCAGCAGGCCCTGTAAGGGTGCGTTGAAACAGCCTTAAATGGATCAAATCTTCGTGTAAGGAATTTGAAGAGCACCATAGGTGAAATGTAGTAACATGTTCACTCGGATCTCCTCCTGGTTTTCCCTCGAATTTGGGAATTTTTGAGGGAAGCTTATTAGGGACAGCCGGCCAAGCTGGGTCATGAGATATGGGATCGTTCATCAGTCTCAACAAGTCAGGAAGATTTAGCATTGCAAGGAAAGAGAGCCTAGGATGAGCAGGTTGATGCCCCGCTCCCTAATCATTTTGGTTCACATAAGCCTGATTACCGTAACCACCATGGCCTTGGCCATAGTTCCCTCCTCCCATTTGACCCATGTAGGGTGGCATGGAAGCACCATAATTTGGTGTACCTTGACTATGTGGGGCTACGAAGCCATAATTCGAAGCGTAAGTGGGTTGTTGATACTCGTACCCATAAGTTGAATAACCGTGCCCATACTGCGTCCCATAATAAGGTCCATAAGACATCCCATGAGATGTCCCATGAGACACTCCGTAAGTAGGAATATATGCTCTGGAAGTAGTAAGATGACCTCCAAAAGTAGGAATATGACCTTCGAAACAACAGGAGGTACTCGACTCTGAGACACAACTGTGCGAGTAGCAGCAGTACAGACATGACTCGTAGCAGTGTTTCAGCCCGAAGGACCACGTGAATGAGGGGGAGGAATAGCATTCGAAGAACAAAGAATAGAGGATGAAGGGACATGTGAAATTATGTACGTGGTGTTCCCTATAGTCACTCATCGAGGTTCTAGTATCCTGATAGGATTACTAACACTAGGTCTAGGAGGAATATGTGATGTAGCTTCCACTGCTGGGATGGAAGGTGCAATGTGACTCATGCTCCCAAACCTCTTCGCATGGTAAGGAATAGGAGTGCCCCCAGGCGTAATGTTAAGCTCAAACTCTGACTCGACATGAAATGCCAGATCATGTGTAGGGATACCAGACATACCATAACTACCATAACTAGTGCTTGCGGGTTCATGATTAGTCTCGTCGCCCGGAATCCAATACCGGTGACCTGTGAATGAGGGATCATAGCTAGAGTGAGTAGGTCTTTCATGTGAAGGATCAAACCGAGAGTGTGCATGTATATCAAGTGAAGGATCAAATGTAGGAGTAAACTCTCTGTCCTCCACTTGAGTTGGAGAGGACAACTCAGAAATACCATCTTCATGATCTCCCATCGTGTGTGAATCAATGTGCGAAGTGGTCCACCTAGACCTTGTGTTTCTCTCTTCCAAAGGAGGAGGAGATGTAGAAGGAGAAATTCCTGCTAAACGACAAGAACGGTGAGGAGCCGCACCCGAATCCACAATGACTCAAAAAATGCAAAATACTCACTAATTACGCAAACCCTAGGCAAGCTAACGTGCACAAAGCATACATTAATAAAATTTTATAGTCAAACACAAGCAATCAAGGGTGGGATAAATGAGCTCCCGAATGAAGCAGGTATGTCTCGCCTAGGAGAGGCTTGAGACTCCCATACACAACAAGCGGAGGTTCGTAACTAATTATTGTGGCCCTCGGCTTCAACACGTAAAGCGACTATGTTGTCCTACCCCAACCTGGCCGGGACACCCGCAGAATAACCCCTGCAAAGTACCCCCTCGATATCCTAGGTAAGGAAACTAAGGTAACCTCAATATAATCAATGCTAAGGTGGACAGTCGCAGGTGGGATTGAGCGTATGGGCAGGGTAGCAAAGCCTGAAACTCTCGAAAGAGCCCCCAAATATGAATACAATCCTGGAAATATCTCCGGTGCTACTCAGTTATGACTAGGGGTAATCCCAATCAATAACCGCTCACACTGCCTCATGCTTAACTCCCTTTTGAGAGGAGGATCCTAAGAAACACTAATTATACCAAGGAATTTCACACTCTCACCTAAACAAACACATATATGTTGTTGTTTAGTGGTCTTGGAGAATTTACTCACAATGAACTATTCCAAGACCCTAAAACCTAATCTTGTTGGTGTACCCTATCAAAGAAAATAGTGTAATCCATTTTAATTAAGTGTTGATTTTATTTGGCTTTATTACTCAAAAGAGGTAGATGGCCATGCAACCAATGGTGTTATGACACAACATGAAGTAAAATGCACACCTAACAATCAATGCAAATGCATTGTGTCGAATGAAAAATAGGGCATGCTACTACGTGAAATGCAAAAATTTTCTTCAAATGACAAATGCAATCATTCCTATATGAAATCCTAACTAATACTCTAAGGAAATCTAGTGCAAGTACCATGCAAAATGCAAAGTGCAATGCATAATGATGCAAAGAAGCAAATATTTTTGGATTTTTTGAATAAAAATGAGATACTAAAGCAAAAGGATGATTCTACTACCCCCAGACTCGGCAAGCACAATCAAATAGCACTCACACAAAGTACTAAGGTAAAATAAATCTAATGCACTAATCCCAAAACAAAAAATCGAAAATGAAATGGCAAGAACATTCTTAAAAAAGAAATTTACCCTAAAAAAGAAATGTCTCTAGTCAGGAACAGAGGTGTATGCATACTCTAGCAGTATCAAAGGAGACTCAACAATCATCAAAATTCACCCAACAACAATCAATATTCCTCTAGAAGGAAAAACTAAGGGCTTACGCAACTATTCGCAATAAACTCGTGTATGTACGCTAATATAGCAGTCAAAGCCACGTGTATACGTGACTATGAGTTAAAAAATCACATACAAGAAGAGAAATGTACAAAAATAAAGGTAAACAGACAAGCTGAGACAAACTTCACACCAATCAGACACTACCAGGCAAACCTGCCCCCATACCCGACACAGAAACAGAGAAATAAGAGCAATTCAAGAACATTGAATGTCGATAAAACCCCCAAAGGACAACTACTAGGAACTCCCCAGTGGAGTTGCCAATTCTGTTACGGAGATAAATTCATATGGCTTAGGGTACCACAATAGACAGCTTAACTCCAGAAATCAACCATTTCCTATATGCAAGAGAAATCAAACAACTAACACTAAAGGATCTTGATTCGTACCTTATTCCAAACGGTTGATGTAGATCCCTGTTGAGCTTTACAACTCTAGCTTGAATTAACAAATTGCTTCCTCAACATTCAATAAACAAGACAAGCATGCTATATATAATTGTTTTAGCTCTACTCTAGCATATATAATCAATAACATATAAGCATTTGAAATCATCCATGGATAAAATATTCATTCAAACACACATTATTGGACAGGAAAAGATATTTCTATTAATATAAAATCAGAGATTACAATGAATACAACCTCTGTCAGCAAGTCTGCGAATCGAAGAAACCGAGTCCCCCACTTGGGCCTCCACCACTTCAATCCTTCATCTCTCGATAGCAAGCCCACAAGCAAAAGGCAAGCTTGGGAAGAACACAAAATTGCTCCAAGGGACAAAGGGGATGTAGACACAAGCACAAGTTCTGGCAACAATGAACTATAGTTTTCTTGCTCTCAGTTCCTCATATGCCTTCAATGTATCCAAAGGGTTCCTTATATAGCTCTTCAATGGGGTAATGAAAGGTCGAATCTGAGTGATCTCAAGGCATATGGAAGGCCAGGAGACCAGTGAGTCGAATCCACATCAAGGAAAACTCCAAAAGAATTTGGCCTTTTGCACACATCCCGATGTACACGGTTTTAGAGGTCAAACCCGCGTATATACATGATAAAGGGTTTAATAGTCACGTATGGCAATTTAAGCATGTTTTTAGGGATGATCTAGGAAACATCAAAGGAACAAAAATGGTCCATGGGGTCTAAGGAGTCTGCATAGGGACAGGGAAGGCCATAAAAGTGTGATTCACCATGTGTGGTAAAATCAGCTATAACAAAGGCTGACTGCTAAGCTAGTGAGCTCAACCAAAGAGCTATGGACACCTGCACCAGAACTAGCCTGACTTCTAAAAAATCTACATGCCCAACACAAACAATCATCCCCTTCTCTACTATACAGTCCCTCGCACTATGCCTTCCCTTTCAGTGCTATTCAAGGGGTGTAAAGAAGAAAGCCAGTCCTCTAGCCCTGTCTGTGAGGCTCCATCACACACGAATTGTCAAGCAGGATCAGACCCCATTTCCACTACAAAGACAATCCAAAGACCAACAACCATATACACACAACAATAATAGCTATGGGACTGAAGGGAGAACACCCGCAGAGACCAAAATTGGGTATGGAAAATGGGCAAAAACAACTCAGACTGTGCCAGTCGATTTCTAGAGTCATTTATGGCCCTAACATGGCCAAAACAACTCACAACATCCCTAAATTCATGGAGAAGATAAAATTATCTCCCAACCTACGTAAGATGAAGATCATGGCCCATTCCAACATGAAGGAATTCAGACACACAGACAAAAATCAGGAAAGGAGAATGCAAAACGCGAATGTCTGCCTGAGGCCAAGCTTCCTCCTGCGTGAGTGTGGAATGTCATTCTCTGCCCACGAGAGGAGCTGAATGCGACTTGCCTCTTTGGGGTATGCAGGAAATCAAAGGACTAACAGTGCTGCCAGAGATGACGACTTCCCATGCATTCATCCCCCAAGGGAAATAACTACCCAACCAACTCATGGGGAATTAATTTGGGTTGGTGAATAAGACAAGGGAAGGTAGTTGGTTTAGATGGGTTCTCCTCTTGACACATGGCCTTTCCCCAATGGCCCCAAAGGTTAAACATTCCCCCTCTTATCCTTAGGAATCATTCCCCCATCTCTTTTAATATTGCATTGACATAGCTGGTTGTGGGTATTTTAATTAAAATGCATATGTACATGGTGTCCATAATTATAATGTGCCCGGCTAGCACAAAATACCATCGGCATCGATTTTAATCCCCGAAACATAAAACGATAAATCAATTGTGGGGATTTTTCCATTAGCTCCACACCATGATTAATTATAATATACACATCATATGCATTTAATGCAAAAAGGGTCAAAACCGGGGTGTTACATTCCCCTCCCCCTTCAACAACATTGTCCTCAATGCTTTACAAAATTGAACAAAAAAATTGCTACACTAGCATCACCTCAGTGCTCTGTATAATTGAATAAAAATGGATGTGCCAATCGCATGCCATCCTCCAGCTCCCACGTAGCCTCTTCAGGACCGTAGTTCTCCCATTGCACCTTTACCTGCCCTATGGCCCAGTTCTGGAGCATTGTGACCTTCCTATCAAGGATGCACATTGGTTCGATTTGGAACTCTCCCTCGGGTTCTACCTGAATCACATCCCAATTTATCACATGGTTAGGATCATGTACATATTTCTTAAGCAAAGAAACATGAAAAACATTATGAGCTCTAGTGCTAGAAGGCAATGCAAGTCTATATGCGGCTGGCCCTATTATTTCGAGCACTTCAAACGACCCACAATATCTAGGGGATAGCTTGGCACAACTTCCAAGCTTCAAGGAACTATTCTTTGCCCTCACTCTGAGGTAAACATGATCTCCAACACTAAACTCTTTGTTCACCCTATGCTTATCTGCATAGCTTTTCTGTCTGTACTGGGCTAGTTTTAGATTCTGCCTGATCTTTACAACCTCTTGCTCCATTTCCTTGAGTAATTCTAGCCCAAGCACAACCCTGTTCACTGGACTATCCTAGGTCACTGGTGTCCTACACCTCCTGCCATACAAAGCTTCATATGTACTCATCCCCAAGGATGCTTGTTGTCCATTGTTATAAGCAAACTCAACCTTCACCTACTGACATTTCATGCACCTTGAAATATATTCATCCGTGTCCTTTTTCATTCCCGACCAAAAATACTGCTTTTTGGTTGTAGCAATCGTCTTCTGATATCCTAGGTGACCAGAATACGGAGCCTGGTGGATCTCATCCATAACCCTTCTCCTCAAATCTGCTACATTTGGAATATAGACTATGTTCTTATAAGTAAGAAGTCCATCTTCTTCCAATTTATATCCCTCATACCTCTTCTCACGACTTTGCTGCTGCAATTTGTCTTTTACCTGCTCATACAATTCATCTCTAGCAGTATGATTAACATTTTTTTGTCTCAAATTTGATTGGAAAATACTAAGAGATTCCACATTCATTTCCTGCTCCTTCATGTTGAGTGCATCAGCTACCTTATTCTCCTTTCCTTTTATGTGCTTGATTTTGAAATCAAATTCACATAAAAACTCCATCCATCTCGCTTGCCTAGAATTTAACATTGGCTGATCAAACAAGTACTTTAGACCACAATGGTCTATCCTTAGCTCAAATCTTCTACCCATCAAGTAATGCCTCCACATCTTGATAGCATGTACTATGGCTACAAGTTCTAGATCATGAGTGGCATAGTTCTTCTCATGCTCCTTCAGCTTTCTGGACTCATAACATATCACGTGGTTGTCTTGCATAAGGACTCCTCTAAGCCCTTGTCTGCATGCATCAGTACACACTACAAAATATTTTTCTGGGTCTACAATCTTCAAGAGTGGCGCACTTGTGAGAATATTCTTCAACTACTGGAAGCTTAGTGCTGCACTTGTGAGAATATTCTTCAACTGCTGGAAGCTTTCTTCACACCTCGGTGTCCATTCAAACTATATTCCCTTCTTTAGCAAAGAAGTGACTCGATGTGCAACCTTGGAGAATCCTTCAATGAATCTCCTATAGTATCCTACAAGCCCCATAAAAGATCTTACATATGTCACATTTCTTGGAGAAGGCCAATTCATAATGGCTTTAATCTTCTGAGGGTCTACAAATATGCCCTCATCTGAGATAATGTGACCCAAATAACGAATCCTATCTCTATAGAAGTCACACTTGCTCAACTTTGCATACAACTTATGCTCCCTGAGAAATTGCAATGTCAACTTCAGATGCCCTTCATGATCTTCCTCATTCTTAGAATAAATAATAATGTCATCAAGGAAAACAAGAACAAACTTGTCCAAATACCTGCTGAAGACAGTATTCATAAGGCACATAAATGTAGATAGTGCATTTTTTAGAACAAATGGTACCATTACAAACTCATAATGTCCATACCTTGTTCTGAAGGTTGTCTTATTGATGTCTTCATCCTTGATTCTTACCTAATGGTAACCAGACCTCAAGTCAATCTTGGAAAATACCTTTGCTCCTCTCATTTGATCAAAGAGGTCATTAATCCTAGGAAAAGGGTATTTGTTCTTTACGGTGACTTTGTTGAACTGTATGTAATCAATACACAACCTAAGTGTACCATCTTTCTTTTTCACAAACAGAACTGGTGTTCCCCAAGGAGACACACTCGGCCTAATATACTTCTTCTCTAACAACTCTTGTAGTTGCATCTTCAACTCTAGCATTTCTAGTGTACTCATCCTGTAAGGTGTCTTGGACATTGGTGCTGCTCCTAGCACAAGTTCAATCATGAAATCAATGTCCCTCTTTGGAGGAATCCCTGGAATCTCATAAGGAAACACATCCCTGAATTCCTGCAACACATGAAAGTCCTCCAACCTAGGAGTTGTATTCTCTATTGTCTCCAAAATATGAGCTGCATACAACTGGCACCTTTTCCTGCATAACTTTTTCAACTGCATTGCTGAAATATGCCTTACCGAAATCACCTTTGGAATGTCTTTTACAACTCTTGGGTTCCCTTCTTCATCCATGCATCCAAAATTCTTATTATAACAGTCAAGCTTTACCCTATGAGCTTCTAACCAATCCATTTCGATGAGAACATCATAGGAACCAAGTGGTAGAACATTCAGATCTACATAAGTGACCAATCCATTCATAACCAATGGACACTTCCCTACCACTTCACTAACCTTTCTCTTAGTTCCAGTGGCTAGCTGAACTAACCAATATTTTCTATGCTTTACTCTCTTAAAAGCATAAATCTCCACTACTCTAGGAGTAATGTAACTGTGAGTAGAACCAGGGTCAATCAAAATAGAAACATATTGCTCGACAATCTTACCTGCAACTTCAACCATAGTTGACTAGTGATCTGTCTGGTGGTCCTCCAGTGCTGCATAGATCCTGGGGACAGCCCTTGCTACTTGACTCGCTGTTTCTACCTCTTGAATGTTGTAAGCTAGCCTTGCATTCTCATTCTCAAGTTGACAATTCCTGCACATGTGGGGCCCTCCACATTTCCAACATTGGAGTGGTCCTCTGTTCTGCAGTGGTTCTCTGGGCCTTTCTCCCACCACTTTGGTTGGCTGCTTCTCAACTTGGAATGGTTGCTTTTGCTGATTCCTGAAGTTAGAAGGTTTGAAACCTTTCTTCCTTCGGTCAGACTTCTCATTCTTTTTGTCCTTCCATGTCTTATGATAATAAGCTTTTTCCTTTTCTTTTCTCATAGTAATACTTAGCCTTCCTTATTGCTTCTTCAAGAGTTCTAGGTTCATAAAACTCAATTATGTCTTTGTAAGACTGAGGCAATCCACTCAGGAAATGTTGGATCTTCACTTTTTCATCTTTGATGTACCTGACATACCTCAAAAGTTCCAAGAACTTGTTTGCATACTCTTCCATAGTTTTTTGTCCCAATCTCAGCTCATGGAACTCTTTGATCTTATCATCATAGTACATGTCAGAGAGCTACTTCTGCTTGAAATACTTCTGGAACTGCTTCCACACAATCTGCCTTTCATTAATCTTTTTCACTTGCCTGAATTGCCCCCATCATATGGATGCTCTTCCAGTCAAATTGAATATGGCTACCTTCGCCTTCATATTTCCAGAGTAGTCTTGGACTTGGAAATATTTTCTCATCCCAAGAAGCCAAGCTTCAGCTTCTTGTCCATTCTTTATATCACCATTGAAGGTAGGAGGCCTTTCCTTCTTAAATTCATCATGTGAGCGGTTCTGGTAGCGCCTCTTTTTCTTACTCTTGTGAGAAGAAGAACTTGAACCATCAGTGGATCCTTCAGAGTCAGATGACCCACTAGGAGATCTCCTTCTTCTTCTTTTAGCAGTGCTTTTACTTCCTTCTGCTCTTACTATCCGGTCCCTAGAGTTCATCCGCATCTGGATGTCTGTCAAACTTTGCATCATGGCTGCATTCAGCTAATTGTTCCCCTCCTAAGCCTTAACTAATCTTTCATTATCTGCCCTATAACTTTGCATCTCCACCCTTAGGCTTCTCATGGTGGCTGCAAAATCTAGGGGAGTATCTTGAAATCTTCTCCCATTAGACTTTGTCTCAGCATTTCCAACTCGAACATTTTCCACCATAGCATCTTCCTCATACTCATTGGGGTTATGTGCATCATCATAAATGTCGTAGGTTCTCATGGTGGAACTACAACCCAACTTTTGCAATCTGCACTATGTGGAACGCTTCTCTTTGAAGGTGACTATAATTCTACAAAATGTGTTAATAAACAAAATTTGTTATCTACATAACATTCACATGAATTCATAATTACTTACCTTCATATGGAAAAATCTCATATTGACAGATTTCTCAAAAATAGACTTTTCTCTCAAAACAACCACTGTTTAAAGGGGATGAAAGGGGTCAAGGGGGAAATCCCCCTTGTGGCAGCGCCCTCGTTTTTTTTGTTTTTGTAAATATTTCATTTTCGCGCAATCTGGTGCACAAACTCACTACCATTTTTCCATCTTTCTAGACCTTACAATCCCACTAAAAGCCTCTTGAATTGCCCTATCAAAACTCTGTTACGATGAGAATTTCATTTTTCCTCTGACATGGCGGCTCCATCTTCCTCTTCCACTGACCGCTTTGTCGGCTCCTTCTTCCTTTTCCATCCACTGCCATTGCGGCTCATTCTTCCTTTTCCATGCGCCATTGCTACAGCTCATTCTTCCTTTTCCACCCGCCATCGTTGCGGCTCAATTTCCCTTTTCTTTTTGTCGCATTGCAGCTCCATCTTCTTCTTCCTGCCACCTTTGTGGCTCTTTCTTCTTCTTTCTTCCACCGCCATCAACTCTGTATTCCTCTTTCACTCACCGCCACTGCGACTCATTCTTCTGCTTCCTTCTGCAGAAGGCGTCATTGCGACTCCCTTCGAAAAATGCGGCCGTCGATGCATTATTGGAAACCCATCCGCCGCTGCGACTTTCCTTCAATCTTCTCATCCATCGTTGCGGATAGCTTCCTGGTTTCCATCCGACTGCACAACACTTAGGAATTTTTTTGAAATTTTTTTTCTCTACATTGGGAAACTTTCCCCACCATCAACGAAATTTCAGGCGGCTCTATCTGCTGTATCGACGAAAACCCGACAACACATCTGCTGAATCGACTCAGCTCTTGGGAACCCAGCCGACACTACGGTTCCCTTCAGACAACACAGCAGTCACTGCGGCCTGCTTCAGACAACACAGCCGCCACTGTAGCTCACTTCATTTAACCTCAACCGCCACTATGGCTCACTTCATCTAACCCTAGCCACCACTACGGCTCATATTTGGCTTTCTCAGTTGTCACATGAGAAGAGGAATGCTCAACACTTAGAAAAAAATTGGAAATTTTTTTTGCTGACCACAGAGGTAATTCTACCCTCTGTCAGCTGCTCTTCTTGGCCCATTGAGGCCCAATGCTGCAACCAAGTAGCTCTGATACCACACTGTCACATCCCCACCCCTCTACTTGGTAGAGAGGATGTGACCATGACATAACTGCTAGCTAATCTGGGAAACTAATCCCCATGTACACAATATAAAAATGCATTGAACTAATAACAAACACAAATGCATAAATGATTATCAAACAACGGAAGCAAATTCATTCATTCACAGCATTTAACATGTTCATTTGAGTTATGAAACAAAACACAATTGCAAGGATTTAAACACAAAGATACTTATCTTAGTAGAAGCTTGTCCCACAACCAGATACGTCGCTGCAACATTCCACCCAACCATAGGCTAGTGTGCTCATCAACCTCTCAGCAACACTGCCACCCCCGAGTTGGGCATGATTTTCATGAGGAATAAGGGGAACACTAGCAAGCTCACATGTAGCCAAGGATACACAAAACTCAGCCAATCCAGCACAGTTGGGCTTATCAAGCTATACAGGAGCTGGAAAGGCTGATTGCTAAGCTAGTGAGCTCAACCAAAGAGATATGGACACCTGCACCAAAACTAGCCTGACTTCTAAAACATATACACACCCAACACAAGGAAGCATCCCTTTCTCTGCTATACAGTCCCTCGGGCTATGCCTTCCCTTTCAATGTTATTCAAGGGGTGTAAAGAAGAAATCCAGTCCTCTAGCTCTGTCTGGGAGACTCCTGCACACACTAGGATTGTCAAGCAAGCTCAGACCCCATTTCCACTCCAGATACAGTCCAAATACCAACAACCATATACACACAACAATAACATCTCTAGGACTGAAGGGAGAACACCCACAGAGACCAAAATTAGGTATGGAAAATGGGTAAAAACAACTCAGACTATGCCAGTCGATTTCCAGAGTCGTTTATGGCCCTAACGTGGCCAAAACAACTCATAGCATCCCAAAATTCATGGAGAGGATAAAAAAATCTCCCAACCTACGTAAGATGAAGATCACGGCCCCTTCAAACGTGAAGGAATTCAGACACACAGACAAAAATCAGGAAAGGAGAATGCAGAACGCGAATGTCTGCCTAAGGCCAAGCTTCCACCTACATGAGTGTGGAATGTCATTCTCTGCCCACGTGAGGAGTTGAATGCGACCTACCTATTTGGGGCATGTGTGCGGTCAAAGGACTGACAGTCCTACTAGAGATGACGGTTGCCCATGCATTCGTCCCCCAAGGGCAATAACTACCCAACCAACACATGGGGAATTAATTTGGGTTGGTGAATAAGACAATGGAAGGTAGTTGGTTTAGAAGGGTTATCCTCTTGACACATGGCTTTTCTCCAATGGCCCGAAAGGTTAAACATCCCCCCCCTTATCCTTAGGAATCGTGCCCCCATATCTTTTAATGTTGCATTGACATAGCTGGTTGTGGGTATTTTAATTAAAATGCATGTACATGGTGTCCATAATTATAATGTTCCCGGCTAGCACAAAATACCATCAGCATCGATTTTAATCGCCAAAACATAACAATAAATCAATGGTGGGGATTTTTCCCATAGCGCCACACCATGATTAATTACAATATATACATCATATACATTTAATGCAAGCAGGGTCAAAACCGGGGTGTTACATGAAAGCTAAAGTTGACTCTCACCTCTAGGCCTACTGCTGAAAATCTACCCAACATTGTAACTCCAAGATCCCCAACCATTCTCAAAAAGGGAATACCATGTTGCAGCTGTGCCACCCTGGTCATAACCATCCCACTGGCATACTCTGTCTACAATCCTCCTCTCCTGGATCTCCAAACTAAAAAATCAGTAAAAACTAAATCCACCATCATAGATATTGGCCTGCATCGGCATCTAAGTGAAGGCTACCATCCTGCTGCCATACTCTATTTTGAATACAAGGAAATGAAGTATGCCCTTATCGTTGGTCATGGCTCTAAGTTTCTCATGAAATCCAATCATCCCCTCAATAGATAGATCCATCTCCCCTGCTATACTATCACTAACCCAGTTGAAACAACTGAGTCCAAGAGTGATCCTAGGGTCCCAAATGAACCTAAGAAATACAGAGTGCCTACTGCATCCATCTCTGCACTACATAGTCTCCACCCAAAGAGCCTCATGTGGTCCCCCAAGCCACCTAGTAGGAAAATATTGTACCCCTCCATCATAAGATCTGCCACATAGGAAACTAATCCACTTCTCCACATGGATAGGCACTTAAAAGAGACAGTTGACTCCACATCATGTTCCACCTGCTAAACTGTTGGACCAAGTAATACGAGGATCCCACTATCTATCTTGCACCCCTCTGATCATCACTGTCATTAGAAACAATCCATCACTCTAAAGGATTCCAAGACCCCACCACCAAATTGAAAGTTCATCACTCCCAATGTCAATTCAAACCTCTATGAGCCTCTCCAACAAAACATGAATATCTTCTTATGCACCATGCACACTAGTCCTCTATCTCACATCATTGTCACATGTCCCATCCAACCAACTCAAGTGAAACTCCCATGTCTTGCCATGAATGATGAAAGCATTAGACAACGACCATAGATGCCTCTATTATTACCCACAAAATTGGAAAGGAACTGGTGTTCCAAACAACCCTCTACTGATACAGGTTGAACTTGAACTCCCTTGTGTATCCATATTTTTTATGTACTTGTCCACCCAATCCATGTATGCACATACTCCTATGTTGGTTGGTCCATAAAAAGTGTACACACCTTCCTCCTCGATGACTAAGTCTCTCTCCCACAAAGGTAGCTCATGATCTTCTTGATGCGAAATGAGTCATTGGTCAATATTATCCATGTCAAGTCTCTCCTCAAGTACTTGCAAATCTAAATTCTCCTCATGTTCAACTCTCACATGAGGCTCCCCCATCAATCCATGAATGCAATCATCCATGTACAATTGGTTGTTCGAAGTGTGGGAGTAAGGGTGTAATCCTTTCAACTTACTACAAAGTTATTCAACCTCCATATATTATTCTTGCAGTGCTTTTTGTGTGCTCTTCAAGGAACCATTAGTGATCTCAACCTCATGGGTGATCCTATCAACTTCCTCTTCTTCTTCCTGTAGTGCATTATGGTACATCTTAGTGAGTCTAAGAATATTATCTCTATTGGAAAGCAAGTGTAGATAACCCACTTTCATTTCCACCAATGCTTCTCTAAATTCCAGAATATATGCAGTTGAAGTTTCTTCTCCCAACCTATTATTTATCCCTAAATCACTCCAATAATTTTCCACTAATGCTTGTGTATCACCATAATGCTTCAAGGTTGCCATACTCTTTTCTTTTCTTACCTTCAATTGTCCTATCAAATGCTGTGGATCATGGGGGAAAATCTCCACTAAATATTTTGATTTGTTTTCATTTCCATCCTCCCTAAAATCATCTTCTTTTCTTGCATGCTCTACTTCTGCACACTCTTCAATTGGAATAAATAATGGTTGGAGATAGGTTTCTTCCTGCTACCTTGTTTGGGCGACCAAAAAACTTGCTTCCATATCTATTTGCAACCACTCATTTCCAAATTCTTGAGTCTTATTTACATTTTCTAAGGGATGATATAAAAAATAAGAATGATTGTGGTATGAATCCATAGCACATAATCCAACTTTAACATCCAAATCAACATTAGAACATTCTAAAAAACAATTATCCTCGTGTGGAAGGGATATTATCTCATGATGATGCAAAGAAATAGGACTGCTGCAAAAATATATAAAAATTGGCATACCTTGGTGTCATATATTCTTCATTCCCATTCGGTTGATCCATGTGGGCATGTTGCTCCACTTTATGTTCAAACGTAAGACTCAAGGCTGCAATTTGTGAGTCCCTTTGATCCAATTTCTTGTATGGTCGCAGTGAGTTTGTGAACATGGCTTCAATTTCTTTAGGTCTCCCACATGATGGCTGATTTTTGTTCTGCTCGTGTTCATCTAAAGGCTGAACATTAACGGTGAATTTCCTGTCCTCTATACCAATATTATGATAGGAACCTTTGGATGCTCCTTTCCTAGAGAAACCAAACATCTTCTCCACAAGTTTTGATGTAGAGAATTTCGGTAGTAAGGCTTGACAGTGATGCAAATTATGCTCTAACTCCTGTTGTGTCTTATTGAAGCGATTAAATTACTTCTTATGGCCCTTCATTACCCTTTCCCACTCAATAATGGGCGATGTAGGAATGAAAATGGGTAACATTCCAACATCTACAATTCTAGGCATTGAAGAAACCTTTTCTTCAACTTTGTATATGTTGTCACAAAAGAAATCATCCAACTCATATGTATTATGCAATTCTTCATTTTTTATTCCATCTCCTTCATTGTCTTCCACCAAAATAATGAAACCATCTTCAAAAAAATATTCTTCCCATGTTAAGCTCTCATCAAGTTCCCATGCAACCAGTTCCAACCTCATCTCTGCAAACCTTCTTCCAAGTTTTTTTTATTCAAGGTTCCTTTTAGTTCCCATAGATGTAAAGGAACATTCTCTTATACCATTGTAATATACCCAATCTAAAAATCAAATATGGCATCTTGATTCTAATCCCATACAACCGAATCTAGGAAGACTAGTTCGAATTTGTATCGCAAAGACACTAAATGTCCAAGCTCTTCCAAACCGCTCCTAATCCAACAAAAATTTTCCTAAAATCCTCAACTTGAATCAAACACATCCAAAATAAGATAAATTACCCACTTTCAGACTCGATAGAACCTTTGTGTATTTTTTTAACACTAGAACTCAAGGCCAACAGACATTTCTAACTGGGGGAGCACAAGCATAAATATGAACATTAACCGACTAGTAATATCTTCATAACTTGGGAATAAAAAAACCTTTTTGGATGAAATAAAAAGTTTACTACCGTGGGAGACCTAGGTGCAAGGAAAAATTCATGCTCCTGTTTCACCTCTTTACTATTGTTCTTTAATTTTTCCAAGTGACATTAGACCATTGCCTCCCTAATATAATGGAGTGGTCCATAGAAAAATATTTGGGGGCATTACAATGTAGTCATTAATGAAGCAAGACATGTCAATTGCATGTATTAATGTATTGGGATATTTGGAGGAGGTTATCCTATCATTTAAGGAGTTATTGTGTAACTAATATCCATTATCTAATAAGGAGTTGTGATCCACAATTTCATTGGCTATACATGGTGTGTACTTAGGTTTTTTTTTTGTTCTAAGCATTTTGTTTCATAGCACCCATTCTCTTAGCTTATATGCCCCAATATCTAATGCCAGAGCACTGCCTTCTCGTTAGAAAAGACATGGGATATGTCTATTTATTTTCTCTCCTCAAGAACAACAAAACTATTACACATTCATAGTGTTGGATTGAATATTTTAAAAAGTTCCAATCCAAAATCCTCTTGTCGATACTATTTCTCCTCAAACCATCTTGCAATTATTGTTTTCAAATATCACATGCATGCTTGCATTACTCATCTTACTTGCATTATAAATATCACCTGCATGCTCACATTATAAATATCAGGATCCTAGGAAAACATGGAATATGAAAAAGTTCAAGGAAGGCTTTAACCCATCCATCTTCATGCATTAACCTAACCCTTCCACATCCTATGATATTATTTATTGAGTCATCTCTTAGCAAGGAATTTCCTCCATCTCTAAAGGGGTTCATAAGGAAAAAAACAAGGTGATTAACGATGCATCATGATCTAAGTGTGTACTTGAAGATGCCAACAATTATACACCCCCTCTTTCATATGTGGAGGTTTTCATTTATGTGAAAGAGACATCCTTAGATCCCTTACCTTTGTCAACATTATTCTATTTAAACTCTTTCTTCAAATGCCTAGTTTTATTGCATTTCCAACATTTCCTAATAATTTTTCTAAGAGATTGGAATATAACTCTAGACTTCAATATCTCATGAATTAATTGTATTTCTATACTAGGCATGACCTCTCACAAACAAGGCATCCTTAGTTACACCCTCTATGAAGTTTTGCCTCACTTTCTCTTATAACATGCATCCAACTATGTCCTCAAACTTTAATGTAGATGTAGTGGTACTAACAATGGCTATAACTAGACAATCCCATTATCTTAAAAAAGGACGTAATTGAGTGATATATTTATCTTCATTAGACATTTTAAGATCTGCAAGGATTAACTAACTTGCCACAATGTAAAATAATTTAAGATGCTCTATCATGGAGTTGTCACCATTCATCCTAAGAAGGTACAACTTCTTTTGAAGGAATAATTTTCTAAAAGAGACTTTGATTGATACAAAGTTCCTAACTTATCCTATGGCTCCTTAATGGTGGATTCTTTTGATATACTAAAAAATTAATTAATCTAAAAAATAGAGATAAATTGCACTATTCATCTAAGTTCTTATTCATTTTATCTTAGTCTTATTTTTCCATATCCATGGGTTGTTTTCCTAGCACATCAAGCCACTTATCTTTGTCAACGAGACAAAATTCCATCTTAAGAATCCAAAACTCAAAATTCTATAGATTTAACTTTTTTTATCTCTACCATTGAAGTGCTCCCCATTTTCCTTCACATAAAAGAAACATAGTTACCAACCTGATGAGAACTCAAAGTTATCATTTTTTAGAGGTTGTATTTAGTCACTATTTACCCCTTTTTGAAAAGTGGATCTACTGGTAGCACCCTTTTTTTAGGATTAAGAGTATAACATTTTGTAACCACTTAACAACCTCATAAATATACCATCAAAACTCATAAAATCGCCTCTAAATAAATAAAAAATGGCACAAAAAAAACATCCTTTATTTTTTGAGGTCAAAATTACAACTTTTTTGAAACCTTGACCTTAACAACCCATACATTTTTAGCAAAACCCTTAAAACCAACCCCCAAAATGAAAAGTGGTACCAACCAAGGCACCCCCCACATTTTCGGGGCCAAAATAACAACTTCTATGAAGCTATGGCCTTGACAATCAATACCCTTGTAAGCAAATCCTAAAATTAACCCTTGAATCAAAAAGAGGTGACACCGATAGTACTCCCACCTTTTGGGGGGATGCTTAAAATTGCAACGCTTTTGAGGTTGTAGCTTAAAAACCGAGTTTTATTGTAAACAAAATCATTTAAAGTAATAATAATAAATAATAAAGAAAAACTATATTTTTAAAATTTCTAAAAACAATTGTGAAACAAACCATTTAAACATAAATAAACTAAACATATAATTTTTTTTCCACGTGGTTCACAGCCTTGGGAATATTGGTTGGGGCTTGCTATATCTACAGTAATAATTCTAGGGCACCCACCCAAAAGGGCCTTGCCCTATCGAATCCAGTTTTGGGAGCCTAACCCTTAAGGATCCAAAGAGTTGATTCATGAGGATTAAACCTTTGACCTCAATATCAAACAATCTTTGGAATCAGACTCCAACTAAGTGAGCTACCCCTCTAAGCTAAGACATATAATTTGTTAAAAAAATAAACTTTAAAAAATGAAATTACATGGGAAAAAATTAAAAAAATAAGAGAAAAACTTTTTTTTTTAAGTAAAAAATTAATGTTGTTTGGAAAGTTATTTATTATAAAAAACAAAAAAATAAAAACAATTAAAAAAACATATAAAACATTTTAAAATATATAATTACACCGAGAGTAGTGAGGTACTTACAACCCATTATGGGGGAGATGTTTTCATGTTTGTCATGTTACATAATGTAACGTTTCCATGTCGACTCATAACTTATCCAAAATAAAAATATAATTAAAAAATTCATGCTGGCTCATAAAATAAAAAATTAAAACCAACATAGATCCATATTCAACCCGAATGTAACAAGCACCAAGAGAGATCCAATTTCTTGAGGTGTGAATTGTACTTTCTTAAAAAAATTACACCTCAAGAAATTGGATCCCTCTTGGTGCTTAATAGATTCGGGTTTAAGATGGACATATGTTGGTTCTAAAACTTATAATAACAATGATGATGATACTAACATCTACTCAGAGCAATTTGGTCTATTTGACCTTAACAAGGAAAAGATAGGAACTACTTGGTTTGTTTTAGAGTTTTATTTCTATGCTCAAATTTTTTGGAGATGAGCATTCCTAAATTACTATAATTTTAATGGGATAGAAGGTTGGGCAGGTTTGTATTGTAACAAAAAGATTGAAATTGAGACCATAAGCTGGTGTACACGGGGCAATCTCAGAGGGAGTGCTTTTTTTCATCCTCAACACTCATAGTCTCAAAAATATGACGGATCCTTTCAATCCATGAAGTTTTAGGAAAGGTCCAACAACCGGGTTCACTATGTAGCTCATCAAACTTCGTTCTTATTTTAGCTATGTGGATATTGTTCTTTAGGCTACTTAAAACAAAGAGATAATCTTAATCTGCAATATTAGGTTTAATGACCTCCTTGTAATATCTTAATTTCCTTTTATCCTCTAAATCTTCACCACACCACATCTTCTCTTTGAACTTCGAAGTAATAATAATTTTTTTATATCATCTATATTTTGCAAAGTTACATTTTTTTTAACCAAAACATGGCATCTTTATGCCAACCTCACTTTCCTTAGGTAATTTGACTGGAATTGAAGGAAATTTCTGGAAGTCTTGGGTCTCTCAATATATTTTTTTTTCTCTTGTACATTAGGTACCTAGTCAAAGCTATACTCTCAATGTGGGAAATACCCACTTCAATCAAGAGAATAGGATATGGCATATTGCTTTTAATTTTAAGGGTGTAAGTTATAAAAGGCCTCTGGATTTGCGTAATCCTTCTCCAAGATTCTCTAGAGAGGTTGCAACCCCAAACTTCACACCAATACAAGAGAAATAGAGTGATGAGATTTTCAAAGAGGAATTTATTTTTATCCCACATCACAAGGTTTGTTGACTTACAATTGTTTTCAAGACCGAAATAAGATTTCCACCCTAAATTAATACTTTTCTCTATAATTAGGAATATTGCACCTTCTGCGAACAGAAGCTGTTCCTCTAGTCTGAATGGTTCAGATCCAGAACAAATGAGTGAATGACAAAGGATAAATACCTTCCCTGAATGTCGTAGACACCTGGAATGTTGCTTCGATAGTGAACCTGTGTACCTACAAACAGATCAAACATGCAAACACATCAAAGCTACCAAAAAATCATCTACTTATCCATGTTAGTGACTAAGGAATCTAACAACATGTACATGTGAAATCAAAACAACAGTAATGTGGGATGAAAATCATCTTTACATTAAAGATGTATGGAGAAGCTTACAACTGTTGCCTTAGTGTCAAAATGCATCTCCATGAGACAAACACTTCATCCCCATAAGCTCCAACTTTGCTCTATATGATCTCCAATGGCTAGGGCTAAGTGGTCAATCCAACAACATAACAATACCTCTATAGTTCTCCCCCTCAACTATGGACATGAGATTGTATTTATAAGGCTCAATGGATAGGAACCGTTGAGAGAATTGTGGGTGAGGTGGCTCTAAGATCCTACCATGGGGGATCTCAAGGTCAACTGACCCATAATGATAGAGATAAGGGAGGACACGAGGCTCATGATCTAGAAGCCTCAAGAAACTTCTCTTTTTCCCATTTTACCCAGGATACTGCTTTTCTTCTCTTATGACAGAGCGGTTTAGATGAGAAACGCTTATGGACCAAAGACCATAGACGGTGGCACTGCTTATGGAAAACATGATACAGGTGGTGCTAAGCAAGGTACCGCTCATGGACCACAAGGAAAGCGCGGTGCTAAGTTTTTTCAAGTAGAATTGACAAACAAAGTAAGTTTCCACTCTAAGTGCTGGGATTAAGGGCAAACATGGAAGTTAAGGGTCTTATCACATGATGGTGACAAGATTTGGGTAAAACAGAATGCCCCCCAAAGCATGAGACTTAGAGGGATACGATAAGCGAGAGCTTTGAGAGAATAAGTTGTCACTTCGAGGTGAAAATGTAAGCTTGGTCGGAGAATGTCGTCTAGTAGGAATCTATAGTACATCAATATTTATGACTCATAGACACATGTAACCAACTCATGGCTGCAGACCAATACAAGGCAAATCCATGAGAGGAATAAACAAGCATGGCTACTAGAATACAGTGTAGATCCATGTGATAGAGGACTCAAACTTGGACATAGCTACCAAAACATACAACGTAGATCTATGTCATACAGACGCAAATTTGAGCATAGCCATGACCATACAAATGTGGATCCATGATAGATATACAAAACTCCATCACAACCTAGGGAAATCAATGAGCACTAAACAAATACCCAGGGTCTTCGTCTCATCTTCCACAAAGTACGATTCTATCCATGTGATTACAATGATCTGAAGTTGAACATGGTAGAAACCACTTGATTACAGACCAATGATGTGAACCATTAACAAGTGCGAGGGAGATCACCATTGGTGTCAATGATTCCCAAGGTACCCTAGTACAATATACTAAGCATGAATAGATGTTTTGATGTCGAACACCCAGTCGATTCTATTGATCAAAGGTCAATGATGTGAACCTATGTCGAGAGCGAGAGAATCTATCATTAAGGCATACAGATCTCAAGGTACTAAGTTTCATTTCTAAGACTATTTCCTGGATGATGACCTGATGTCGATGGGAATAGTCTCATCGAAGGAGGGCCATGATGAGTCCCACATCGACGACACGAAACTCAGAACATAGTTCTGGAATGATGTGAATGTAGTAACCATAAAACTGACTCAATAGTACTGACATAGAGATTGTTTTGATTGCAGAAGTAAACTTCTTCAATCTTCCCTTTGAACATCGGGTGGCATGACAAAAGACTTGGTAGCATGACTAAACCAGAAAAACACACAATGCAACAGTGGACAATGCATTCTTTTGAAAGACTCAAAGGAGTGGCATGACTCATGAAAGTGGATCATCATGGAGATCAACTGAATACCCAATTGACTGAAATGATATGCAGACAAGTGCCATGTTCAAAGGTAGCGAAAAACTACTATCATTTATTTTCAAAACGATTCCCTTCCCATTTCCCCCATCATGGTTGATGAGTGCCTCTTTTTGGTTTTACAAGTTCAAAGAGGGTAACCAACACTCGATATAGCTCATCCGAAGACAAGTCCAAACTCATATGTTTTACGAACCTGAGAGAGGAGGGGTTCGTTCCCAAAAAAGGGTCTCTCAATGTTTAATTTATCGAGTCCAATGAAAGAAAACTAGGTATCGTTCATGTTTAGAGAGTCTGAATGACCATGGAAGAAGACCCCAAAGGGTCCTTTTTCATATGATTTAGTCCCTAAGGCCCGAAAAAGTATAAAATCATACCTTAGATAACTCTTCTAGTCATGATTGGCTAGAGTGTTCCTTTTCCGTAAATAATCTATCTGAACAGAAAAAGAGATAACCTACCGTCAAAGAGATGACTCTTCAAATGCTTTAACGAGCATGAAGAAGACAAGATCACTCGACAATATTTTTGTATTTAAGGAGCCCAAAAAGAGTTTAAAGAACACTCCATTAGGTCTCTTTTCACAATGAGAGATTTTATGAGCCTAAAAAGAATCAGAAACGGACTCGGACCTTTGATACTAAGTTTCGAGAGCGTGACCAAAGTGTCGCAATAAACACTCAAAGACTTTTTCCGTTTTATGGTAGTATGAAAAATTCAAAAATGAATTCCCAAAACTTTACTGCTACTGTTCTTCTATCCTACAACGACTCAAAAACAAGTGTTAAATATGCCAATAACTGACATGAAAGGACTACGACTGATAGATTTTGAGTAATAAGTGATTTTAAACCAAAACTATAGCATGTCAAACCCAAAAATGTGTATAAAAGTCATGTAAATAGTGAAAAATCAA
>LPNX011100483.1:344769-365494 GCA_001517045.1 Pseudotsuga menziesii
AAGCACTTTCCTAGCCAGATTTTCAGTTGCTAATATCGAGAGTTTCCACCGTCAGATTCGAGCACCGTCAGTTCCAGGTAATAGCCTAGACCATACTCTTTCATCTTATAACTTCAATTTTGGATTTTAATGGTGTTTTGGACTTGTATCGCAAGCCCTAAAATCATGGGAGTGGGCACCGCTCTTATCCCTTGTGGATAAGCCGTACCTCGCTAGAACCACGTTGAAAACATAGCGCACAGGCGGTGCCAGCCGTGGAGAAGTAAAAATAGTCACATAAGAAAAACTAGTACATTTCATTTGATTTGTATGATTAAGAATGATTTTAATGGGTTTTGTGATTGTTTTTGGCAAGTTCTTGCTGATAAAAAATGGTCATATGGAAAGAGAGACGGCATGATAATGATGACGCCTTTATCAAACCAAATGCGGCTTGCATAGCTACATTGAGAGACTGCGGACTCTTAAAATTCTTCCGCACACCCAGTATGGTATCGCATGAGCGATTGCTAGAGCATATACTCCGGATGTGGAATCCAGAGCAACAATATTTCGAGGTTGGTTCTCATATTTTGACAGTCGAGGTAGAGGACATCTACTTCCTGACTGGCCTTTCGAGACGGGGTGCTCCCATCTCGCTGACTGGTTCCCGCAGAGGGAACAACTCTACACAGGAGTTAATAAACCGTCACTGTATTCCTGGGACAAGGACATCAGGGAATAAAATCCCCATAAAAGCAGTGATGGATGGACCTCTAAGGACTATATTGTTTACCATACAGAGAGTGGAGGGAACCCAAGGAGTGTAACAGGCATCTAGAGCACATATGCTCTATGCCATAGAGGCCATGGTGCCTACAGTCTTTAACTGGGCGGAAGCCCTGCTTCCAATATTCAAGGATCAGCTAACCAAGTGTTAGCAGGGGGAACTGAAGCATTTCGGTTTCAGTTCCATTCTAGCTTGCTTCTTCTTTGAGCGGGTTCTATAGATGAGACCCCAGGTGGTATTTACAGAGCTGAGAGCATGGGACCCTCGCATGTAGAGGTGGGTCCAGATTATGGCCTGTACTAGAGCGGGCAAGGGGAAGGTAAAGTTTGGTGACCTGTTCTTTTGATGGTTGAGAGATTAGCTCCTCATGGTGGAGGATTATGCATATGTAGGCACTGACTTCAGCGGTGACCCTGACCTACCGCTCCCACCTGGTGGATAGTGGGGTGACATCGGTAAGAAGCAAATGACCCTAAAATGGAAATAGTGTTTTTATGATTTTGATGTTTTATATTTTTCATGTTAAGTAACGAGACTTGAATGTTTTCATGCAGACGTCGGAGCAGGATGACCTGGGGGAGCTTCCCCATTGGATAGACGAGTCAGAGCCCGTTTTGTACCACAGGGTGACAATGTGACCGGGGAGTTAGAGGAAAACCTGGAGAGGTTGACCCTAGACATCCCTGATGCTTCCATTGATGACCTCCCTCTGAGGTACCAAAGACCTACAGTAGGAGTACTGGGTCGGTTTAGCAGACTGCTCTGTAGAGTATCCCAGGTAGTGATGTGTTACCACAAGCATCACTAGACAATGTGTGCATGGTGTATCCACTGAAAGCTGATAGTTTCAAGATTTTGTATGGTGATTTTTACCTGAAAGCCTACGTGCTTCAGATGAGGTCTCATGACCTATTTTTGTAAAACATGTTCATATATATATATATATATATATATATATATACAGACTTTTACCTGGTGTTTATATGTCTCAAATGGTAAATGTATTTTACATGAGTTTTATGTGTCTTTAATTATTTA
Organism: Pseudotsuga menziesii; assembly: GCA_001517045.1. Lineage (NCBI taxonomy): Eukaryota > Viridiplantae > Streptophyta > Pinopsida > Pinales > Pinaceae > Pseudotsuga > Pseudotsuga menziesii. Next base: position 346,577 of record LPNX011100483.1, read on the forward strand.
TTTACAATGAACCATGTTTGATTTTCATGTCATAAATGGGAAATATGCCAATCTAGGATGTAATTAGCTAATGAGTCAGCAACTACATTATGTTCCCTACGGATATGCCTATAGGTGATACACAGGTGATAGTTTCAAATGATATTTCTAACAAGCGTACCCTCCAAAAGAGGCGGAGAAGAATAGGGTTCCTAATGGTATAAACATGGTTTAGATGACAAACCACAAGTTGTGATTCCATCAAGACTACCAAATTGCAAACATCTTGGGAGGAAGCTTCAGCCAGAAGACCTATGACTGCTCGATACTCGGCGATATTGTTGGTAGCGGGACCAATACAAACCACTCCTGAACTGACTAAATCATAAGCTAGGGAATAGAGAACCCAAGCAGCTGAGGCAAGATTCAAGGTGTGGCGGCAAGCACCATCAGCGAAGCCATAGAAAGCCATCTGCTCTGCATGACCAAAACATGGTATAAACAGATACGGACACTAAACTCAAAACCATATTGAAAATACTTAAAGCACACTGAAAGTCAAGCAATATACATATATACAAGATACTATCAGAGAGAGATCTAGGCATAGTACCTCTTCAGGTACAACCCATTGCGAGGTTTCCCTAAAGGGATTCTATCGTAGTCTACGAGCTCGTAGGCCACTTTCTCTAAGGATTCGAACTTTCCTTTCCCTAGTTTATCATATCTCTAATCGTAAGCCAAAACTAGGTCACCCTCGTTAAAGGAACGAGACTGGATAGATTTATCATACTGCACCTTGGTGCGTTTCTTGTGTGCCTCATTGGCCAAGGCAGTATCTCTTCTAGTTTCGTCAAGGTTGTTCAAGTATAAAAATCTTTCTTCCTCTGTAGAAGTGTCTGAGAGAAGTTCGACGGCAATTTTCAAGGATGGAATCTGACATTGAATCGGTAAGACAAATTCGAGTCCATAGACAAGCTGGAAAGGTGTGAAACCAGTAGTTGTTTTCACCGAAGTCCTGTAATCCCAAAGAGCGAAGAAAAGGATATGGTGCCAGTTGGATTTGTGGTTTGCAACCATCCGACGAAGCATAGTTTTCAAAACTTTGTTAATGGCCTTTACCTAACCATTAGCTTGCGGATAATATGGCGTAGAGTTTTCATGGCGAAAACCTAGCTTGGCACTTAGTTCCTCCATCATTTGATTACGGAAATGTGATCCGTGATCAGTAACTATGGACTGCAGGACTCCGAATCTAGCTATGACATGATTGAACGAGAAGAGAGCGGTAGTCTTACCATCTTCTGCATATGTAGGCATGGCCTCAGCCCACTTTGTAAAATAGTCAACGGCTACGATGATGTAACCATGCCCCCCGGCTGAGGTAGGCTTACAATGCATATAATCAATCCCCCATTTGGCAAATGGGCCAACAGCAATGACGGGGTGTAGTGGAGCAGGATGAGTGCACTTTTTTAGATAAAAATGTTGACAAGGTGGGCATTTCTTGATAGCCTCGTGACAGTCTTTAAATATTGAAGGCCAAAAATAGCCAGCACGAAGGAATTTCTGGGCTGTATCCATCCCAGATAAATGACTGCCACATGCTCCAGAGTGGAAATCATTCAACACTTGTTCAGCTTCCTCGTGGGTGAGGCATTTCCAGAGAATAGAATCGATCCCACGTCTATACAAGGTGTCATTCAAGATGAGGTTGTATTTTGCGTGGTGACGGATACGGCGATGATCATGATGGGATAGATTTGGCTGAAATCTTTGTGTTTGGAGATAAATAAGCAAATATTCATACCATGCATTAGTAGTGCTTATCAGGAACAGGAATTCATCTGGAAATGAGTCACTAGGCTTAGATTCCATCGAAGCACAGGGAAAATCACACATGAGCTCGACAAATACCATGGGTTTCTTTGATGTGGCTTTGGCAAATTCCAGATCAAATTCCTATAGTATGATTATCCATCGGGAGTACTTGCCCCCGAGCACCTGACGAGTCAGGATGTAATGCATAGGGTTCTGGTCTGCCAATACAGTGGTTGTGCGGAGCAAAATATAGTGACAAAATTTTTGAACAGCAATGACCATGGCCAATGCTAACTTCTCCACACATGAATATCGAGTTTCAAAATCCATAAGATTCTTACTAGCATAGTAAATCACGTGCTCCTGATCGTCGGGATTTTCCTGCACCAAAACCATAGCGATGGTAGTAGTGGAGGCAGCAATATATAAGAGAAAGTCCTTTGAATAATCTGGGGGGTGTAGCACGGGTGAATGATTCAGAGCGTGTTTGAGATTATCAAAGGCATGTTGGGCTTGGTCATCCCAAAAGAATGGAGTGTCCTTAAGGAGATGCATATAACCATGTGTTTTCTTTGCAAAATTGCACATGAAACGGTGGAGGAAGTTTTCCTTCCCTTGCAAACTTTGGAGCTCAAGAAGATTGGTTGGGGCTGGTAGAGCCAAAATGGAGGCGATTTTCAAAGAGTTTATCTGGATGCCATCCTTAGAGACCACAAAACCTAACAGGTGTCCCATCTCAATGCAGAAAACACATTTATGCGAATTGAGTCGTATATTATAATGACGGCATCTCAGGAAAATATCTCTAAGATCACCAGGGTGGTCCTCCCATTGCTATGAATGGGTAGGGAGGTCATCAAGGTACGGTTAACCAATATGTTTAATATCATGAAACGCATAGGACATAGCACGTTAGAAAGTGGCTCCATCGTTTTTTAAGCCAAATGGTAACTTCCTATATGCAAAGGTTCCCCATGGGCAAATGAATGTCATCTTGTGTTGATCGATGGGTAATATCTCAATTTGATTATAGCCAGAAAATCCATCCATGAATGAGAAGATGACACTTCTGGCATAGTTGTCGATAATATGATCGATATGTAGAGTAGGAAAGTTGTCTTTGGGACAAGCTTTATTCAAATATCTAAAATCGATACGGACTCTAATGGTGCCCTACTTTTTATTGACAGGGACAACGTTCGATACCCATTTTGTCATGGGTATGGGATAAATAAACCCAGCTTTGAGAAGTTTCTCTATTTCAACTTTAATAGCTGTGGCTTTTCGTGGATGGACTTGCCTTAGTTTTTGCCTCATAGGTTTAGCAATGGGATAGGTTTTAATTTCATGGACCATAATGGATGGGTCTATCCCCAGTATTTCTTCATAAGACCAGGCAAAAATATCACGAAATTCTTTGAAAAGTGCCTTCTATACTTCAGATTCATCTGTCGAGCAGTTCTGTCCAACATGAACATGCTCGGCTTGGCTGATATGTCAATCGGATTTGTCTGAGTAATGTTGCATAGGTTTCCTTTAGAATCTATGTCTTGCAACAATATAGGACTTTGAGGTGCGTTGACAATATCAGTGGAAAACAGGGATGCAAAGTCATGGTCTGTCGAACTGGTGTTGGGGAGGAACGAGGATCTATGATGGTGATCCTCCTAGATTGGCTCATTTGTATTCATGATCTCCATAATGGACTCGTCGAAAGGAAAAATCTCGGAGACATAATCCAGAATAGGAAGAGATGGTTCTAACTAGTAGGGCAAGTGGTAAGGGTCTGAAGCCACCAGATGAAGTTCATCAATGTGACCATCGGAAAGGGTTTGAATGATGTTGTACATTTCTTCGTGTGGACTCAACGAGGTGGAATCAACAATTAGTTTTCCCTTTGGATCATGATCAGATGATGCAATCATATTTATTGTCGCTATGTTTGTGTTAGGAGGAATGGATGGAAAAATCCCCATAAGGGACGAATCCTTCAACATGCCTACCCCAATCGACCGGTAAGGGGGAGGGGACTGGACTAACATAGGGATGTTATTAGCTGTAGAGGTAGTAACATCTGGCATACAAAAATCAAACTGATCAATGGTGACAATTCTCCCTAGATGTGGAAATTGGACTATTCGAAATACCGTCAAAGCGATAGCAGTCATGGCGTAAAACCAATTTCTTCCTAGAAGGAGGTTGTAATCTAACGGGGTGTCTACTACTTCTACTTGAATAGAAATAGTTTTTCCCCCAAGCTCGACTGCAAGGGCTGATATGAGACTGTGGGGCTGGAAACCTCATCCATCAAAGGCTTTCAGAGTCATAGGTGATGTTACAAGCTCGAGAGAGCCGATAGCTTTCTAACAAGACAGGGACAAAACCAAAGTTAAAGCTCCTTCATCTAAGACAGTCCTAAAGACCTTCTTTCCGACTACTTTCATGATGATTTGGAAAGCAATTTTGTGAGGTAGTATAGACTTATAGTTATCGACATTAAAATGAATCAAATTAGTATTGTCTGGGTCTAAAGCTCCTAACGCAGTTAACAAGTTTTTGCGCTGTGTAGGACAACTTTGGAGTACTTCCAGGGTAGACATTGCACATGGTGCCTGAGCGAGATATTCAACTACATTATAAAATTGAACAGCTCAGGCATTAGGGTTAAAAACAACCTTCCTAATAGTACTCTTGGGTGGATGCAAAACCATGTTGAGAGTAGGATTCTCGATGGTTAGGGGGACAGTAAACGAGGAGTCGGGAGAACCAGGAGAGGGAGCTTTCCCTGAACAAGAATTGTCTTATTTTGTGTTTGCAGGTTTGTCGTAACTCTGAATTCTAGTTTGCAAACTAATGGTATCCGAGGACATCATGCGAATTTCCTCTAACGAACTAGAGTTTCCCTGATTAGACATGTGGTCTATTAGTTGTTGTTGAGAGAGAAAAGGATCCATGAGAACTGCGGGTGTGGGATTTGTTTTCAAAAATTGGGTGATTTTTTCCTAGCGGGGACACTCTTTTGTGAAATGGTCACCTCCACATAGAAGACATGGATATTTTGCTTTTCTTTTCCCTTTATCGTTATCATTGGTGGTTGGTTTTGGATTCTCCTGTTGGTTTCCAGGTTTTTTATTTTTATTTTTACCTTTCTTTTTATTATTGCCAGAGGTTTGAATACTCTAAATAGAATTGACCTTGACGAAAACCTTGAGATTCAAAGGAGTAGGGGTGGCAGTCTGGGGTTGCTTGGCAGGTTTTGCTACTAACGGGGACTGGATTGAACCAATAATCCCATCAACAGGGACTTCTGCTGGTGGCTTTGCAGGATCGGTGCTTAGGCGAGGAGCTTCAGGAATCAAGTCATACAATGTTTCAGACTGGGAATAGACCAAGTCCATATATTGGGCTTGACTAATGGCTTGCTCTTTAGTAACAGCACCACCCATAGCCACATCTCGGGCAATCGGAGGAAACAAAGATTTAGTACACCAATCAGCTAATAACTGATCCAGAATAGGAGCCTTAATAAGTCTTCTCCCCCTTCTCCACTCGTGGATATGATCGGATATGTGGTGGAGGTGTTATGTCGCAGAGAAGTTAGGAGATCAGTACCCATTTCATAATGGATAGGAAGCTGAAAATGCATAAGAAATACAGTTGCCAATGAGCCAAAATCCACAAACAAATGTTGCGGAAGTTTAATGTACCATTTCGCGGTTGTACTGGTCAAAGTTCACTGAAAAAGTCTTAAACAAATTGAATCATCCATGAGGGAGTTTGAAGAACACCATAGATGGAATTTCATGACATGGTTTTTAGGATCGTCTCCCTACTTCCCATAGAACTTTGGAATGTCCGATGGTAACTTTACTGGAATGGGAGGCCAAGAGGGGTTATGTCGAATGGGGTCATTACTCAACTTGGACAAATCAAGCAAGTCCAAAGTTGCTAGGAAAGGTAACTGACAATTAGGTTGCACATACTGGTAATATTGATATGGCATATAAGTACCGGTAGGACCGTAAGTAGACTGATAGACAGGTTGTTGTGACGAAGAACTACCGTAAAATTCGCCCGCATGGGGGTTGATTTTCGGGATTAGGACCGTTAGGATCATCGGGGTCTCTGAGAGGAGGACCACCAGGGCCTCCAAGACCACTAGGACCACCGGGACCACCAAGAGGCGGACCACCAGACCCTCCAGGACGCCTAGGAGGTAAACCTCCAAAGCCTCCGGAACCACTAGGAGGAGGGACACCAAACCCTCTAGAGCCATTAGGAGGGAAGCCACAAGGACCACTAGGACCATAAGGAGGAAATCCACCAGGCCCTCCAGGACCATTAGGCCCCCCAAGGGGAGGACCTCCATAAGGCGGTCCTCCGGCACCTCCCGCAGTATGTATAGGTATCCCCCCCATAGCTGGCATGTAGGACCATTTAGGTTGCTCCCATGGCGTGAAAGTGTTACTAGGATATGGAATTCCTGTAGGGTTCAGTGGATAATTAATGTTTCCTACAAGTACTTGATTTGTTGTGTAAACATAACCCTAGGAGGTTTGATTGGTTACAGGTTGTGCCCCCAAGGGCTGACCTGAACTAGATGGGGGTTTAACCACATTAGTGTGGGTGGGAGGGACATAAACTATAAATTTCTCTATACCAGAGGTGTGTCCTTGATTAGGTACAATTTTGGTGCCAGATAACGTAGGTCGTGCTAGGGGTTGCCCCTCGACACTAGAAGGTAATGACGAAACAGGAATTGAATGTTGAGGCGTAGGTGCGGAAGACCTAGGAGGATTGGGAACAGACATAATATGGGAGGTGGTGGGGTTGGTAGTTTGACCTGGGTTATGTGGAGTCACTGTGAAATCTAGAATCGGTTCAATGGGTCTCATAGAATTGACATGTGAACGACATCCCATAGGAACAACTGTGGAACGTGATGGTGGTGTGCCCAATATATCATCTATTTTCTTTTCAATCTCCTGTGCACGGAGAATAGCCGCGTGGTATTGTCTACGTTCTTCTTCATCTGGAGAAACTTCTTCAGAAAAGTTTAAACGGGTGCCAAATGAGGCAATGGCTTGTCCTATAGAGGTATCCTAAAATGGAGCATTGTGACCATAATCTAGATGGGTAGTATCATCAACATGACCTTTTGTGGGAGAATGGAATGAAGTATTACCCCGAGAAGGTTGTTCGACCAAGGGAGGCGAGTGTGAAGGATATGGTCCTTCACTTTCTGCAACCACATTCTCTTCCACTTGGGAGGTGGTAGTAGCTCCTTGGTCGATAGCTTTCATTGGATTTTCTCCCAGAACAGGAATAAAATCAGGTGGCAAGCCCCGTACTCTTCTGGAATGTCTTAACTCAGCCATTTTGTACAACTCCTATCTAACCTAGGGTCTTAAAAACTAGAAAACACACCAAAAATTTCCCTACTCAAGCTATAGGCCAAACAAGCAAACTTAAATGACAAGAGGAGTTCAGATAGTCAGGTCTCTCCCCAGGATTGTCAAGAAGGTGCCACTCGCAATATACCTCAAGGGTACGTGCATAGTAATCTCCCTGAATGTTTTTTTTGGTGTATGGCTCCAAGCAAGACAGCCAAATGGCTTTTCTCAGACGGATAAGGTATCCTAGTGGGGTCTCCCGATATACACAAGGTACATGGGAGCTCAAATTGGTAGTAGTGATGTCTAATGCATAATCATTCACAAGGGGCCTTCTGATATACAATCAAGTAAATGAAGTACCTTTCTATATACCTCAAGGGTACATGAAAGGCCGTTCGAAATAGCGACCGTACGTGGAAGAACCGCGCGAGTCCCGAGATGTAATGCAGACAAGTAACGATAGCTCCTACACTTAACGACGCCCAAACACATCTCTAACCTATCACTCAAATTGCTATGTAAATTTTAACCTATAACAATCATTAATTTTAAAGTGGACGGTTAGGTGAATGCATGGAGTTTTGACAGAAAAAGTAAAACCATGCAGTATGCATATGCAAATATTTCACTTTACCGTTCGTGGTATGCCTACCTACGGGAGGGAAAGAGAGTATTTTATTTTGTTTTAAAACCAAAAATTTCCAAACAACAATCTTTGAACAAATCAAAATCAAACACAAGCAACACTTTCCAAACTCATTTCTCTTTTCTGAAAGTAATCAAAAGGGAAAGAGTCTCTTTTCCTAAAAGAAAAACAAGAAGCACACTGCATGCATATGCACTCTATTTTTTTATTTTTCTTACAACATAGATAGATCTAACTTAAAACTACAATATTTTATTTTGGTGAGATAGTACTAACGCAAAAGAGACAAAACAACACAGAGAACCTAAAAGCTTGTGAGGCTAATCAGAGATCCAATGTCTTATGCTCAATAATGATAATGACCTAATCTCAGTCAAAAAAAATTCTTTTAACAAGAAAAAAGAAGTCCTCTATGGAAACATAAAATGAAATCAAGATGCTAATCAAATGTTTTTTATTTCAGTCTTTTTAACAGAAATGAAAAGAGAGCTCACTACAGCCTAAGCTTTCAAAAAATAATTTCCTTCACAATCACAACCAACAAGCACTGAAGAAAATGAATAATCAACAAGCCTAGTCTAGCTTTCGAATATTTCAATCAAACCAATTTTTTACCACAGAATTTCAAACCATGAGCATTTAGATTCTAACACACAAGCCTAACAGTGCAGGGCTGGAAGCAAACAAACTCAAATTTTTGCAAAAAGTGAGAAAAACTAGTCTTAAAACAAGGCCTACCTGGCACTGCGCTGGAGGGGTCTTGACAGAGCGGTTCTGGACTAGCACCGCTTCTGGATAATGAGACTCAAGCAGTGGCACCGCGTACTGCTAACAAAGTTCAAGCGATGGCACTGCTTGTTGCCAACGGTGCACGAGCGATTCCCTGAATAGATCCAAAACATAAAGGAGAATGAAAGATCAAGTTAGAAATTGATCAGATTAAGGCAAAAATTGATGGATTGATAGTAAAAAAAGAGCATAAAAAGTCGAAATAATTCAGATCTGAATAGATATAAAAGTTTCAAACCAAAATTCACTGAGTCAGATGGCAGATCTGACTGAAGAGAGTTGGAGATGGAGCCTAGATTCGGACAAGAGTTCAAGAACTGAGGAAGATTAGATTAACTGATATTTCCATTGCTCCCCAGCGGAGTCACCAGATTTGTAATCGAGAATATTGCACCTTCTGCAGACAAAAGTTGTTCCTCTGGTCTGAATGGTTCAGATCCAGAACAAATGAGTGAACGACAAAGGATGAAGACCTTCCCTGAATGTCGTAGACACCTGGAATGTTGATTCGATAGTGAACCTGTGTATCTGCAAATGGATCAAACATGCAAACACATCAAAGCTACCAGAAAATCATCTACTTATTCATGTTAGTGACTAAGGAATCTAACAAGATGTACATGTGAAATCAAAACAACAGTAATGTGGGACGGAAATCAGCTTTGCATTAAAGATGTATGGAGAAGCTTACAACTGTTGCCTTAGTGTCGACAAGCATCTCCATGAGACAAACACTTCATCCCCATAAGCTCCAACTTTGCTCTCTATGCTCTCCAATGGCTTGGGCTAAGTGGTCAATCCAATAGCATAACAATACCTCTATAGTTCTCCCCCTCAACTATGGACATGAGCTTGTATTTATAAGGCGCAATGGATAGGAATAGTTGAGAGAATTGTGGGTGAGGTGGCTCTAAGATCCTACCATGGGGGATCTCGAGCTCAACTGACCCATAATGATAGGGATAAGGGAGGACACAAGGCTCATGATCTAGAAGCCTCGAGAAACTTCTCTTTTTCCCATTTTACCCAGGGTACCGCTTTTCTTCTCTTATGATAGAGCAGTTTAGATGAGAAACGCTTATGGACCAAAGACCATAGGCGGTGGCACTGCTTATGGAAAACAGGATACAGGCGGTGCTGAGCAAGGTACCGCTCATGGGCCACGGTGAAAGTGTGGTGCTGAGTTTTTTCAAGTAGAATTGAAAAACAGAGTAAGTTTCCACTCTAAGTGCTAGGATTAAGGGCAAACATGGAAGTTAAGGGTCTTATCACATGATGGTGACAGGATTTGGGTATAACATTCTCGATGTTGTAGTTCTAGTTAAGCTTATGATGGATATCAATCCCAAGATATTTGTAGGAAGTCACTTCCTGTAAGTCGCCATTGTCATATAAAAAATGAGCATAAGTGACTTTATTAGATTTTATCAACATAACTTTGGTTTTGTCGGTATTGATGGTCATGCCCATACTAGAGTAGAAATCATTGGGAATTCTTGCCAGAAGAACAATATCATCAACATAAAGAAGGAAGAAGATGACATTTCATGCTAGATTCGTGTTAGTGCACTTTGATTCTCTTAAACAACCTTCTAACTTATCAACACATATACCAAAAAGAGTAGGGGACAAGGGGTAGCCTTACTTAACTCCTATATTGCAATTAATATCTTCTGACCAACTCTTGGTGTTCTTAAACTTGGCAGTGACACTCTTACAACCTTATTGCAGCGACTCTCAACTCGAAAGGAACCCTTAACTCTTCTAATATTTTCCATAAGTTATTTCTAGGCACTGTATCAAAAGCTTTCCTAAAGTCCACACAACGGAGATTAAGCTTATTATTGCAACAATTATCTACAATGGTCATAAGAGTAATGATGTGGTCTATGGTGGAATAAATATGTTCAAAATGAAAATTATAAGAAAAATTGAAAATTGAAAAAAAAAAACTAGAACTAAAATTAAAAACCAACATAGATCCATCCTAAACGCGGATCTATTAAGCACCGAGAGACATCCAATTTATTGAGGTGTTATTTTTTTAATGGCATTTTATTTGGATTTACAATTTTATTTTATGAGCGAATATGGATTTTTTTAATTATTTTTTATTCAATTTTTTTTATAAGCTAGCATAAAAAAAATTAATTACTTTTTATTTTTGGTACATAATGTGAGTTCATTACGTCTAGCGTGACACATATCCCCTAAAGTGAGTTGTAAGCACCTCGCTGCTCTCAGTGCACATAACATTAGTTCGTTACGTGTAATGTTGCACATCTCCCCTATACTAGGTTGTAAGCACCTCGCTACTCTCAGTGCAATAATAACTAGCATAGATCCATCCTAAACGCAGAACTATCGAGCATCGAAAGACATCCAATTTATTGAGGTGTTTTTTTTTAATTACATCTTATTTGGATTTACATTTTTATTTTATGAGCAAATATAGATTTTTTTAATTGTTTTTTATTCGGTTTTCTTTTTTTATTTTATGAGCCGACATTATAAAATAAATAAATAAATAAAATTGGTACATAACATGAGTTTGTTACATGTAACATTACACATCTCTCCCAAAGTGGGTTGTAAGCACCTCTCTACTCTCGGTGCACATAACATTAGTTTGCTACGTGTAACATTACACATCTCCTCCATACTAGGTTGTAAGCACCTCACTACTCTCAGTGCAAAAAAAAACGATTGAAAAGCAAAAATATTGTCAAGCAAGCTTAGACCCCATTTCCACTCCAGAGATAGTCCAAATACCAACAACCATATACACACAACAATAACATCTCTAGGATTGAAGGGAGAACACCCACAGAGACCAAAATCGGGTATGGAAAATGGGTAAAAACAACTCAAACTATTCGAGTCGATTTCCAAAGTCGTTTATGGCCCTAACGTGGCCAAAACAACTCACAACATCCCAAAATTCGTGGAGAGCATAAAATGATCTCCCAAAGTATGTAAGATGAAGATCACGGCCCCTTCCAACGTGAAGGAATTCAGACACACAGACAAAAATCGGGAAAGGAGAAAGCAGAATGTGAATTTCTGCCTGAGGCCAAGCTTCCTCCTGCATGAGTGTGGAATGCCGTTCTCTGCCCATGTGAGGAGCTAAATGCGACCTGCCTCTTTAGGGCATGTATGCAATCAAAGGACTGGTAGTCCTGCCAGAGATGACGACTTCCCATGCATGTGTCCCCCAACGACAATAACTACCCAACCAACTCATGGGGAATTAATTTGAGTTGGTGAATAAGACAAGGGAAGGTAGTTGGTTTAGAAGGGTCCTCCTCTTGACAGGTGGCTTTTCTCCAATGGCCCCAAAGGTTAAACATTCCCCACCTTATCCTTAGGATTCATGCCCCCATCTCTTTTAGTGTTGCATTGACATAGTTGGTTGTGGGTATTTTAATTAAAATGCATGTACATGGTGTCCATAATTATAATGTGCCCGGCTAGCACAAAATACCATCGACATCGATTTTAATCACCAAAACATAAAACAACAAATAAATGGTGGGGATTTTGCCCTTAGCTCCACACCATGATTAATTACAATATATACATCATATGCATTTAATGCAAACAGGGACAAAACTGAGGTGTTACATGAAAGCTAAACTTGACTCTCACCTCTAGGCCTACTGCTGAAAATCTACCCATCATTGTAACTCCAAGATCCCCAACTATTCTCAGAAAGGGAATACCATGTTGTAGCTATGCCACCCTGATCATAACCATCCCACTGGCATACTCTGTCTGCATCCTCCTCTCATGGATCTCCAAACTGAAAAATCAGTAAAAACTGAATCCACCATCATAGATATTGGCTTGCATAGGCATCCAAGTGAAGGCTACCATCCTGCTGCCATACTCTATTTTGAATACAAGGAAAGGAAGTATGCCCTAATCAATGGTCATGGCTCTAATTTTCTGATGAAATCCAATCATCCCCTCAATAGATAGATCCATCTCCCCTGCTATACTATCACTAACCCAGTTGAAACAACTTAGTCCAAGAGTGATCCTAGGGTCCCAAATTAACCTAAGAAATACATAGTGCCTACTGCATCAATCTTTGCACTACATAGTCTCCACCCAAAGAGCCTCATGTGGTCCCCCAAGCCACCTAGTAGGAAAATATTGTACCTCTCCATCATAAGATCTCCCACATAGGAAACTAATCCACTTCTCCACATGGATAGGCACTTAAAAGAGATAGTTGGCTCCACCTCATGTTCCACCTACTAAACTGTTGGACCAAGTAATACAAGGATCCCACTATCTATCTTGGACCCCTCTGATCCTCACTGTCATTAGAAACAATCCATTACTCTAAATAATTCCAAGACCCCACCACCAATTTGAAAGTTCATCACTCACAATGTCTATTCAAACCTCTATGAGCCTCTCCAACAAAACATGAATCTCTTCTTATGCACCATGCACACTAGTCCTCTATTGCACATCACTGTCACGTGTCCCATCCAACCAACTCAGGTGAAACTCCCATGTCTTTCCATGACTGATGAAAGAATTAGACAACGACCATAGATGCCTCTGTTATTACCCACAAAATTGGAAAGGAACTGGTGTTCCAAACAACCCTCTACTAATACAGGTTGAACTTAACTCCCTTGTGTATCCATATTTTTTATGTAATTGTCCACCCAATCCATGTATGCACATACTCCTATGTTGTTTGGTCCATAAAAAGTGTACACACCTTCCTCCTCCATGACTAAGTCTCTCTCCTATAAAGGCAACTCATGATATTCTTGATGTGAAATGAGTAATTGGTCAACATTATCAATGTCAAGTCTCTCCTCAAGTACCTGCAAATCTGAATTCTCCTCATGTTCAACTCTCACATGAGGCTCCCCCATCAATCCATGAATGCAATCATCCATGTACAACTAGTTGTTTGAAGTGTGGGAGTAAGGGTGTAATCCTTCCAACTTACTACAAAGTTATTCAACCTCCATATATGATTCTTGCAGTGCTTTTTGTGTGCTCTTCAAGGAACCATTAGTGATCTCAATCTCATGGGTGATCCTATCAACTTCCTCTTCTTCTTCCTATAGTGCATTATGGTACATCTTAGTGAGTCTAAGAATATTATCTCTATTGGAAAGCAAGTGTAGATAACCCACTTTCATTACCACCAATGCTTCTCTAAATTCCAGAATATATGCAGTTGAAGTTTCTTCTCCCAACCTATCATTTCTCCCTAAAGCACTCCACCAATAATTTTCCACTAATTCTTGTGTATCACCATAATGCTTCAAGGTTGCCATACTCTTTTCTTTTCTTACCTTCAATTGTCCTATCAAATGATGTGGCTCATGGGGGAAAATCTCTACTTAATATTTTGATTTGTTTCCATTTCCATCCTCCCTAAAATCATATTTCTTTTCTCGCATGCTCTACTTCTACACACTCTTCAATTGGAATAAATAATGGTGGGAGATAGGTTTCTTCCTGCTACCTTGTTTGGGCAACCAAAAAACTTGCTTCCATATCTATTTGCAACCACTCATTTCCAAATTCTTGAGTCTTATTTACATTTTCTAAGGGATGATATAAAAAATAAGAATGATTGTCGTATGAATCCATAGCACATAGTGCAAATTTAACATCCAAATCAACATTAGAAGATTCTACAATACAATTATCCTCATGTGGAAGGGATGTTATCTCATGATGATGCAAGGAAATAGGACTGCTGCAAAAATAAAATAAAAAATTTCATACCTTGATGTCATATATTCTTCATTCCCATTCGGTTGATCCATGTGGGCATGTTGCTCCACTTTATGTTCAAACGTAAGACTCAAGGCTACAATTTGTGAGTCCCTTTGATCCAATTTCTTGTATGGTCATGGTGAGTTTGTGAACATGGCTTCAATTTCTTTAGGTCTCCCACATGATGGCTGATTTTTGTTCTACTCATGTTCATCTAAAGGCTGAATATTGACGGTGAATTTACTTCCCTCTATACCAATATTATGATAAGAACCTTTGGATGCTCCTTTCCTAGAGAAACCAAACATCTTCTCCACAAGTTTTGATGTAGAGCATTCTGGTAGTAAGGCTTGACAGTGCTGCAAATTATGCTCTAACTCTTGTTGTGTCTTATTGAAGGGATTAAATTACTTCTTATGGCCCTTCATTACCCTTTCCCACTCAATAATGGGCGATGTAGGAATGAAAATGGGCAACATTCTAACATCTACAATTTTAGCCATTAAAGAAACCTTTTTTTCAACTTTGTATATGTTGTCACAAAAGAAATCATCCAACTCATATGTATTATGAAATTCTTTATTTTTTATTCCATCTCCTTCATTGTCTTCCACCAAAATAATGAAACCATCTTCAAAAAAATATTCTTCCCATGTTAAGCTCTCCTCAAGTTCCCATGCAACCAGTTCCAACCTCATCTCTGCAAACCTTCTGTTGAGGCATGGAAAATTGCAGACGACAACAGCAAGGGATTCTCCCCAGTAAACATTCCCAACTAGCCCGTTACTATTTGGTATGGGGAATCCGTCCGGTTTGCGGTCCGGCTACCGCAGGTCAAGTAACCAAAATAAAGGGTTTTATCGGTTATGGCCCGGTCCACCGTGTATCTTTTCTAGTTTTTAAGTTTTAAGTATGAGATGCAAATGCCTATCTCAAATGCAGATTGATAGAGAATACGAGGAGCGGTCACAATGTGATGCACAGGTTCTTACCTCTCATCTTAACTCTCTCGCATCTAAATCACACACAACAACAAAACTAAAACTAACTTAACTAAAGTGTCCCTAGGGAGCGAGGTTATCATTTAATGAGTAACGTATTACTGTTCATGCATTAAGAAAAATCACAGGTAGTTGTTCTTTATTTCAAAACACATAAACATGAATAGATAGATGAACAACAAGATAACTCATTGTTTATGAAAAGCATTCATTACTCATAGTGGAAATTCCATAAAATAAAGTAGAGAGCATTCATACAAGAACATAGGTTCAACAAGTTAGAATGATCTCACAGTTAATGGACAAAAGCTGAAAATGAAATAGTTCCCCTTCAACAACATCCATTACACAGCATTTGAACATTCCACCAAAGCTTTCTCTAACAGGCAAAATTGTAATTATCTATTGCAAAAGGAAATAGTTCTTCTTACAACATGTTCTCACAAGTCTAACTGGGAAAAAGTCCTTTCTTCTATCTAACTCTCCTATACTTATACTACAAGCCAAACTCTTGGACTGCCCCTCGGTGACCTTTGGGCTCCCCCAACCGTTTAATCTCACAATTTTGTCTTTTGTGAGTGCTCATGATTCATACAAACGTTACATTTCAAACTAAGATTTAAAAGCACTTTTATAAAAAGGACCAGCTTGGTAACTGATGAAATCTTCCCCAAGCCTGGGCCTTTGCTGCTATCGATCTATCTGAGATCTCAAACCTTTAATTTCTTCTTCTCTGTTTCTTCATTTTTGTTCTCTTCCTTCCCTGCTACCTCATTTTTTCTGCTTAGTATTCTAGACATGTCTTCTCTGCAGCAGCCATCACCCTGTCATGAACAACCAGTTCTTAGATCACTTAGCTTTTGACAAATTAACTCAAACTGAATTAATACATGCATTCTATAAAATAAGCTATAAACAATATTAATGCATGAAAAGAAAAATGATAAGGCAAAGAAAATCCTGCACGCTAGGTCCGAAAAACTTCTAAGCCTACTGTCCCACTAAAACCACAGCCCCAACAGAACGGATTCTTCATCTAAAACCAAACTGCAACTGAACTAACTAGAAACCCTGTGAAAGAAGCATGAATCTAGACAATGCAACCGCCACCTCTCAAACACCAAACCCCCAAACTGCACTCTTCACTTTAGAAAAAACCTCGACTTAACCAGCACCCATGGGAAAACTCTGCCATCTCATAAAATAGAGTAATGGCACAACAAATGGTGGGAAAACCCTACCAACAATCGAAAGCAAAAACACTAAGCATCAGATGATTAGTTCACTGAGAATTCGCAACGGCAGGAGACGGACAGAGTATGGGTTCCGTGGCACAATAAAAACGACGAAATAAAACACTAAAACTTGCAGCATCGAACATCGGAACGACTATAGCATCGGATAGTTAGTTGAAAGAGGAGCCGTAACGACAGAAGTCACATGGACCAAAAGTTCCGCAGACCAGTAAACATCAAAGAAAAACAAAACAAACCATCAGTGAAAGTCAATCAAACCATCGGTGAACGAAAAAACTTCATGTCAGATGGTTAGTCTGCTCCGGAGCCGCAATGGCGGCATTCAAATAGAATACAAACTCTGCGGCAACCAAAAACATTGGTGATCGGAACACCTGAACACTAATCCCCCATTCAAATGTCTAACACCCGTGGAATCGGCAAAGATAAAGGCTTCCGTCAAAGTGCTTGCAATTTGCCATCCGAAACAGCGGCCACACAAAGGACTTATGCTCCGACGGTGATGAGACAAAAAACGCCGATATGAATATAAAACAAAAAACACGTCGGTGAAAACAAGGATTTGGATCGGGCCATTTGTTAAGTAAGCTTCCACAACGGCGGCTGCGTAGATGAATACGGCCTCAATTCACAGTTCGATAAGCTTCCGACAACGAAAATAAAATCATCCATGAGTCAAAACATCAAAAGACAAAGATAGTCATTCAACAATTTACTTCAATTTAACCTCAAAGATCGAAATCTGTAGCAGAGGACAACAAAGTTCATCCATCAAAAGCAAATCCAGGCAAAATAAAATTAAAAGGAAGGTCCAAAAATTTTAGAAATTTGGGAAAACATTGCAACTGCAACAATTGGCGACTACCTGGTGAACCCAGATCTCTGGACAACTTCTTCCTTAAGTAACAGACTGTTTAACAATAAAACCAACATGTTGAATTCTTCTAGATGTCTAGATTTCCCAAATGGTAAATATATGTACTTTTAATCATTGATGATAGTCCAATTTAGGAAAATGGAAAGCAAGATCTCAAAGTCAAGATAACTCTTATGAGGCCAGGGAGATGGGTTTCATTTATTACCTCTGTCTTCGGGTAGCTTCCAGCTTGGACACCACAGGATTGTAACATATGGTAAACAAAAATATTCATTTGTTCCTCATTCCCATGCCATTTTGCACTTTTTTGTGCTTTTGGACTTTTTGTCCTTTCATTTGAGTCCTCCCGCATGCCTTTCTTTCTAAAAAAATTTTATTCAGGCTTCTCTATCCATAGTGTCCTTTTGTGTGAGAGATGTATTTACTTTTCAGCTCACGAACGGAGAAGAACTTTTGGCAATTTTGTACTCATATGATTCAATATTTTTTTTGGATACATATTGCTTTCTTAGGATTTTTTACTCTTATTTGCCTTTTGGCTTTCAATTCTTGGCATGGGATCATTTAAATATAATATACCATTTAACCTTCTTCCTTTCCGTGGGTCTTTTGCTGTCACCCCCTAGGACATTTTTAATTGTGAGATGGATGGAGCCTTGAAATAGTATTCCAGACCTTTTGATCTTGAGTTATTTCACAGGGATTAAGTAGGACTTCAATGTGTTCATAGCCATTTAGGAAAACTGTTAAACTAGAAGAAATTCTTTCAGATAACACAATAGTACACAGTCTTATAATCAAGGATTTAGTTAATCCAGAATTTCGATATTCTCCATGCAACCAAAAGTTTGCCTCTTTTTATTGAAATCAATCAAAATCTAAACTAAAGCAAAATAGAAAAATAAATCAAAATAGACAATCAAATCAGTTTATTTATGTACAAAACAAAAACAAAAAATCAAGAAAAAAAAGGTTTGAGAACCAAACCATTTACTGGTAAGCTCTCTTCCCACCCCTGTAAGTCTTGCAATTTATAGGTTGAGGGGCCAAGTTTTGCTGCAATCTGAAAAGGGCCTACCCATAAATGTTGAAACTTCATGTGCTTCCCCTTCTCATCATGCGGGTGATCCCACTTAAGAACCAGGTCTCCCATTTCAAATTCCTTTGTTCCAGCTTTGTGCTTATCAAACCACCTTTTCACTACTTCCTATTGTTGCTTAAAACGTTCTTTGGCCCTGGATCTAGACTCTTCTACCTTCAAAAGATTATAGATTCTAAGTTGTAGGATTTCCTTATCTGTGCCTCTAGACTCTTGGGCTATTATGGAAGATGGTAGCATAATGTTAGGAGGAAGTATAGCCTCTTTCCCATAAACAAGGGTATACGGTGACAC
>LPNX011100483.1:365524-391453 GCA_001517045.1 Pseudotsuga menziesii
AGAGCGTTCAGTAGTGCTAAATGCCAACTTCTTTGGTTTTCTATCGGATTCCTTTTTAAGATCCTAATCAAATTCTTATTTGTAGATTCTGCCAAACCATTCCCTTGGGGGTATTAGTTGGCAGAGTCATGCAACTTAATTCCTTTTTCATGAGCAAATGCAATTAATCTAATAGAAGAAAAATAAGTAGCATTATCGAAAACCAGGGAAATTGGAACCCCAAACTTGGTCATAATATGGTCTTGCAAGAAATCCATGACCGCATCTTCATTGACCTTACGTAGCGGAATGGCCTCGACCCATCTAGTGAAGTAGTCAATTGCCGTTAAAATATATTTGTGCTGCAAGGAAGAATTTGGTTTTATTTCTCCAATGATATCAATTCCCCACTGATCAAATGGTTATGTTATCATCACAGGCTTCAATGGTCCTGTTGCTTTGGCTTGTCTTCCCCCACACCTATGGCAGATATCACACTTTCTAACATGGGCATGAGCATCCTTGAACAGCGTGGGCCAATAGTATCTGGCTCTGAGAATCTTGTGGGCTATCGTATCTTCGGAAAAATGGCCTCCAGCAAACCCATCATGTAACTCTGTTATGACCCTTTTTGCATCTTCTTTCTCTAAGCATCTAAGAAGGACTCCATCATAATTCTTCCTGAATAAAATTCCATCAATGATCTGATATGCAGTTGATTTAAGGCGCAACGCTCTTCTCTGTTTAGAATTCCAATGTTCTGGCAACAATCCTTCCTGAAGGTAATGAACAAGGTCTCGGTACCAGGAATCTAGAGCTGTGAAAAGAGGACATACATCCATCATATGTAATTCAGCTTCATTTTCCCAATCGTTTTCTTCATTGTTTTTACCTTCAGCCATTAATTTGCACAGGCCTTGTCCTTTAACTATGCACACTGGTTTGAATTCGAGGTCATATTCTTCTAAAGTTGTTACCCACTTGCATCTTCTTTCTCCTAATTCCTTTTGTACGAAAAGAGACCTCACAGCTGGGTGTGGAACTATTACCTTTGTCCGGTTCTTAAGTATGTACGACCTGAATTGTTTTACCATTTTGAAGACTGCATAAGCTTGTTTATCTACCGTTGGGTAATTCAATTCAGCCCCCTGCAGACCAGTGCTCATAAATGATATGGGGAACTCATGTCCCCCATCTTCCTTCTGAGTAAGCACCGCTGCTAGTGAATCGTCAAAAGCGAAAGTGTACAAAATAAAATCCTTCTCAAAATCTAGACTTTTGAGAGAGGGTACATGAGCAATAGATGTCTTTATTTTACTAAATGCATTCTTCTCTACATCAGTCCACTTGAATTGTACACTTTGTTTTACCATTTGTTGCAAAGGTTTAACAATTTGAGCAAAATCTAGCACAAACCTTCGCATGAAATTTATTGTCCCCATGAATAATTGCATCCCTTTTTTGTTATGGGGTAAGGGGATCTGTTCAATAGCTTTGATCCTTTCTAGATCTATAGAGATCCCCTTTTTAGAAACCACGTGACCCAGTAGCTTTCCTTCTATAACAGCAAACACACATTTCCTTGGATTTAGTGAGATGTTGTATTTTCGACAACGCTTGAAAATTTGTTTTAAATGGAATGTGTGTTCTTCTCTCTCCTTTGAAAATATCGTCACATCGTCGAGATACACTACAACACTACAGCCAATTAGACCATGGAAAGCTATATCCATAGCCCTCTGGAAAGTAGCTCCAACGTTAATGAGTCCGAAGGGCATCCTTCTGTAAGCAAAAGTTCCACATTTTGTTCTGAATGTAGTCTTAAGTCTATCTTCCTCAGCTACTAACACTTGATTGTAGCCAGAGAATCCATCTAGTAACGAAAATAACTCAGAACCTGAAACCATCTGCAATATCTGTTCCATGGGCGGGACTGGATAGTTGTCTTTGTCTGAAGCACGATTTAGGTTTCTGAAATCCACACATAGTCTGATTTCTCCAAATTTATTCCTTACTGGTACCAAATTTGAAACCCATTCTGAGTGTCTAACTTTGAATATAATTTTGGCATCCAATAATTTCTTCACTTCACTCTGAATTTAACGGCTCCAGTTTTTTATGCATCTTCCTCAAAGGTTGCTGATAAGGCTCGACTCTAGATCTAATAGGAATGATGTGTTGTATAATCTTGGTATCATATGTTTTAAGTTCTTCTTATGTCCAGGCAAATACATCTTTGTACTGTTTGAACAAACTAATGAACTTATTTCTTTCACCCGGGGAGCAACACTTTCCCAAATTTACATGTTTGGGTATAACTTCAGTTCCCAAATTTATCAACTCGAATTGCAAAGACGAGCTGTGAGTCTTGACATTTGCTGGTCTTCTGAACTTGTTGTCTAAATCAAACATCCGCTCTAAAGTCCTGAGCCCTTTAGGAATGAAGTTGTCAAATTTTAACTCAGCTTGGAGTTCTTCGTCATCGATAATTGCCCCTTTAAAAGTTTCATCATTCATTAAACATTCCAAGATTTGTTGATCATCATCAAAAACTCATAGATTAGTAATCATGTCTGGAACCGAAGGCCTGATAAGTAATTCAATAGAACACTTGTTATATGTAGGCACAAGCCTTGCAGTCGAGGTAGCTAACAAGTCAGCTGCTGCATTCTTAAGTCTAGGAATGGATAAAATATTAAATGCAGAAAAGTTTGTCAGCAAATCCCATACTTCATTCTGATAAGCTTTTAAATGAAGTGAGATGCAATGTATCTGTTTCTGAATCGGTTTTACAATTATTTCAGATCCCCATATACTTTCAGATTTTCTACTTTTAATTCAATTGCTTTTCTTAGTCCTTGAACCAATGCTTCATATTCGATTGTGTTATTGGTACATTCAAACTCTAATCTACATGAAAGAAAACGTTTATTCTTCTTTGGATCAATCAGGACACAGCCAGCTCCTGATCCTTCCAAAGTTTTAGATCCATCAAAAAACAGTGTCCAAAAAATATCTACTTCTATTGTACTTGAATCAACAACTACATATGAAACTAATTCTACTATTTTACAGTCAAATTCATCAGCCCGTGAAAACCGAAGGAGATCAGGTTGTGTGTCTGGTGTGCTGCTGACTTCTTCCGCTTGGTAGTTTCCCGGTTCTAGTTCAATGAAGTAATTCCCCGATACAGAATTCAGTGGTTCATTCTTACCCTCCATCTAAGTAACATTGTACTTCATGTGGGGTTCTCTTAATACTTTAATTTGATTGGGACTCCCTTATAAGGCAACCACAGATGTGACCAATCTGAAGCAAAATACCCATTTAGCTTTACTTACCAATCTCGACTCAAAACAATTCCATAAGCTTCAGTTATGTCTGCTACTACAATATCTATGCACTGACATACCTTTTCATTTGAAGATAGTCGAATCAAAACATCCTCCATTTCCCCAATTACCTTCACATTTGTTCTGTCTAACTGAATAACCTTCCAGGTAGATGGTTTAGGCTGTCCATTTATCTTTTTGCAGACTGAAAGTGGCATAACATTTACTGATACCCCTGAGTCCACTAAATAGTTGTGTACGTTATGGTTGAAAATTTCAAAAGTTAGGAGAAATGGTGGGGTTTTGCATTTAGGCTTACCTCCCACACTTGCTTCACCAATTTCCTCTTCTTCCAGTTGATTGTTAGTGGGAATCTTTTCTTCAGGAATCTCAAGTGCTTTTAGCAATCTTTCTTTCTGCTGAGGCATATTACACATTTCAAACAGCGAGATATTTGCCTTAGCCCTCTTAATATCTTCCACAATGCCATATTCCATCTTATGCTCTTTGAGATTATTTTTTACATCATCAGCCTTCTCTTCAATGGGCTTGACAGGCATGTTGATTTGCTTTGGATCCTGACTCGTAATGGTGAATTCGGGTATTTTATCAGCTGTGGTGCTTTTCTGAATTTTCTTTACGTTCTCTTGAAGTCTCTTAATTTTCGGGATTACTGATCTGTCTTTACTTAACAAGCCCTGACTTCTTGTTGTCACATTTGTTTCTGTTGTTTCTTCCTCTTTTGTATCAAAAAGTGAGACACAGTCCCATAAAACCAAAGCATCATCCTCTTGTTTTTCTGTGGGTTTACTATTATTTTCTTCTTCATCATCAAATTCTGTTAATTTAGAGTCCAATAGTTGATTCATAACTAATGTCATCGAATTTATCCATTGAGGACAATTTTTTTCAGAATGGGGTTGTTGATGAAAAGTGCAAAAGTTATCCATACCTACCTCTGTCAAGTTCATTGTTGCAGGACTGTGTGGAGGAGGTTTATGTTGATTGTTGTCCTCTCTCCTCTTATAGTAAGGCTTATATGCTTTCTGAGCTTCCTTTTCTTTTTCCAAATCTATTATTCTGTTAGATAGCTTCTGTATCATTTTTACCATCCCCTCAAAAACATGTGACTACTCTTCCTTGGGCTTAGTAAATAATAAGGCTTTCTTACCAAAAGTTTTTTCTCCTAACTACTCAGGATAGTCTTCTATGCTCTCTTTTTCAGCTTCTACTCTCTCTGCCTCTTCATATGTTTCTGACAAAGTAGGTTTGACTTGCATCTTGGAAAACATGGCCAATTCAGGCCCTAAAGCTGAAGTATAATACTCAATCAGAACTTTATCAGAGGGCTTATCAGCTGCAGAGAAATTCTTAAGATAAGCAGCAAACCTTTGGGTAAAACTATGCACCTTTTCTTTTCTTTCTTTCTTTAAAGCACACAGTCCTTTCATGAGAGCTGCATGAGTTTTCTGTGCTGCATATTTACTTCTGAATATCCTTTCAAAAGTGTCCCAATCTGGGATTGAGTTTGCAGGTAGACCAAAATACCATGAGGTTGCTGCCCATTTCAGGGTATGTGGAAATAATCTGCAGACTACATCTTCATGATCTCCAGCCTTTAGCCCTTCTATAGCCAAGTAGAAGCTTTGCAAATGATCATCTACTAAAATCTTTTCACTCGAATCAAACTTAGGTAGAATTTTTTCAAAAGCCTGAGGTAAGTCATGCAAAGGAGGTGCCAGGTTTAGAGGTGACCTAGCCTTCCAAGCATGTGGTGGATTTGGTGGGTTAAGTGGCTGATTAGCATTTACACCTGCCATGAGTCTGGGTGGAGAGTGAGGTGGTGAATGAACAGGAGTATTAACAGGTGAACCGTAAGGTGTGTTTGGGCCCACTTGATTCAAAGGTTGAACAACTTCCTGCAAGGCTGTTTCTATCAATTCTTCCAAATATCCAACCAAAACTGAGTCTTCCAATACAGGACGGTCTTTTTTCTTATACTCTCTTCTGGGTAAATCAGGGATAATCGGTAATCCTCCAATACTTTTCACATATGCCCTAGTATGTCTTGTTAGATCATTAACAACTTCGTTGTCCACAGAATACAAATGTTCTTTACCTTTCTCTTCAGGAATCGGATTGGGAAATGAACTGCTTTCAAAATTATCACTAGTGGAGTAATTTCAAGGAAATGGGTTTCCTCGGCCAGCCATGCACTGGCGGCCCTCCTTCTAGCACCAAAAACTGTTGAGGCTTGGAAAATCTCAGGCGACAACAGCAAGGGATTCTCCCCAGTAAACGTTCCCAACTAGCCCATTACTGTTTGGTATGGGGAATCCGTCTTGTTTGTGGTCCGGCTACCGTAGGTCAAATAACCAAAATAAAGGGTTTTACCGGTTATGGCCCGGTCCACCATGTATCTTTTTTAGTTTTTTAATTTTAAGTATGAGATGCAAATGCCTATCTCAAATGCAGATTGATACAGAATACAAGGAGCGGTCACAATGTGATGCACAGGTTCTTACCTCTCGTCTTAACTCTCTCGCATCTAAATCACACACAGCAAGAAAACTAAAACTACCTTAACAAAACTGTCCCTAGGGAGCAAGGTTATCATTTAATGGGTAATGTATTATTGTTCATGCATTAAGAAAAATCACAGGTAGTTGTTCTTTATTTCAAAACACATAAACATGAATAGATAGATGAACAACAAGATAGCTCATTGTTTATGAAAAGCATTCATTACTCATAGTGGAAATTCCATAAAATAAACTAGAGAGCATTCATACAAGAACATAGGTTCAACAAGTTAGAACGATCTCACAGTTAATGGACAAAAGCTGAAAATGAAATAGTTCCCCTTCAACAACATCCATTACACAGCATTTGAACATTCCACCAAAGCTTTCTCTAACAGGCAAAATTGTAATTATCTATTTCAAAAGGAAATAGTTCTTCTTACAACATGTTCTCACAAGTCTAACTGGGAAAAAGTCCTTTCTTCTATCTAACTCTCCTATACTTATACTACAAGCCAAACTCTTGGACTACCACTCGGTGACCTTTGGGCTCCCCCCAACCGTTTAATCTCACAATTTTGTCTTTTGTGAGTGCTCATGATTCATACAAATGTTACATTTCAAACTAAGATTTAAAAGCACTTTTATAAAAAGGACCAGCTTGGTAACTGACGAAATCTTCCCCAAGCCTGGGCCTTTGCTGCTATCGATCTGTCTGAGATCTCAAACCTTTAATTTCTTCTTCTCTGTTTCTTCATTTTCATTCTCTTCCTTCCCTGCTGCCTCATTTTTTCTGCTTAGTCTTCTAGACATATCTTCTCTGCAGCAGCCATCACCCTGTCATGAACAACCAATTCTTATATCACTTAGCTTTTGACAAATTAACTCAAACTGAATTAATACATGCATTCTATAAAATAAGCTATAAACAATATTAATGCATGAAAAGAAAAAAGATAAGGCAAAGAAAATCCTGCACGCTGGGTCCAGAAAACTTCTAAGCCTGTTGTCCAACTAAAACCACAGTCCCAACAGAACAGATTCTTCATCTAAAACCAAACCGCAACTAAACTAACTAGAAACCGTACAAAAGAAGCATGAATCTAGACAATGCAACCGCCACCTCTCAAACACCAAACCCCCAAACTGCACTCTTCACTTTAGAAAAAACCTCGACTTAACCAGCACCCATGGGAAAACTCCACCATCCCATAAAATAGAGTAACAGCGCCACAAATAGTGGGAAAACCCTACCGACAGTCGGAAGCAAAAACACTAAGCATCGGATGATCAGTTCACTGAGAAGGTGCAACGACAGGCGACGGATAGAGTATGGGTTCTACGGCACAATAAAAACGATGAAATAAAACACTAAAACTTGCAGCATCGGACATCGAAACGACTATAGCATCGGATGTTTAGTTGAAAGAGGAGCCATAATGGTGGAAGTCACATGGACCAAAAGTTCTGCAGACCAGTAAACATCAGAGAAAAACAAAACAAACCATCAGCAAAAATCAAACGAAACATCGACGAAAATCAATCAAACCATCGACGAACAAAACAACTTCATGTCGGATGGTTAGTCCTCTCTGGAGCCACAATGGCAGGATTCAAATACACTACAAACTCTGCGGAAACCAAAAACATCGGCGATCAGAACACCCAAAGACTAATCCCCCAATCAAATGTCTAACACAGTTCCGATAGCAAAATGAGCAAAATCAAAAACCCCACAGGATTGACAAAGATAAAGGCTTCCGTCGAAGTGCTTGTAATCTGCCATCCGAAACGGCGGCCACACAAAGGACTTATGCTCCGACGGTGATGAGACGAAAAACGCTGATATGAATATAAAATGAAAAATGTGTCGGTGAAAACAAGGCTTTAGATTGGGCCATTTGTTAAGTAAGCTTCCGCAACGGTGGCTGCGTAGATGACTACGGCCGTGATTCACAGTTCGATAAGCTTCCGACAGCGAAAAGAAAATCATCCATGAGTCAAAACATCAGTAGACAAAGATAGTCATTCAACAATTTACATCAATTTAACCTCAAAGATCGAAATCTGTAGCAGAGGACAACAAAGTTCATCTATCCAAAGCAAATCCAGGCAAGATAAAATTAAAAGGAGGGTCCAAAATTTTTAGAAATTTGGGAAAACGTTGCAGCTGCAACACCTTCTTCGAAGTTTTTTTATTCAAGGTTCCTTTTAGTTCCCATAGATGTAAAGGAACATTCTCTAATACCACTGTAATATACCCAATCTAAAAATCAGATATGGCATCTTGATTCTAATCCCATACAATCGAATCTAGGAAGACTAGTTCGAATTTGGACCGCAAAGACACCAAATGTCCAAGCTCTTCCAAACCGCTCCTAATCCAACCAAAATTTTCCTAAAAGCCTCAACTTGAATCAAACACATCCAAAATATGATAAATTACCCACTTTCAAACTTAATAGAACCTTTATGTATTTTTTTAACACTAGAACTCAAGGCCAACAGACATTTCTAACTGGGGGAGCACAAGCATAGATATGAACATTAACCGACTGGTAATATCTTCATAACTTGGGAATAAAAAAACCTTTTTGGATGAAATAAAAAGTTTGCTACCGTGGGAGACCTAGGTGCAAGGATTAATTTAATTCTCCTGTTTCACCTCTTTACTATTGTTCTTTAATTTTTCCAAGTGACTTTAGACCATTGCCTCCCTAATATAATGGAGTGGTCCATAGAAAAATATTTGGGGACATTACAATGTAGTCATTAATGAAGCAAGACATGTCAATTGGATGTATTAATGTATTGGGATATTTGGAGGAGTTTATCCTATCATTTAAGGAGTTATTGTGTAACTAATATCCATTATCTAATAAGGAGTTGTGATCCACAATTTCATTGGCTATACATGGTGTGTACTCGGGTTTATTTTTTTTATTCTAAGCATTTTGTTTCATAGCACTCATTCTCTTAGCTTATATGCCCCAATATCTAATGCCACAGCATTGCCTTCTCGTTAGAAAAGACATGGGATATGTCTATTTATTTTCTCTCCTCAAGAACAACAAAACTATTACACATTCATAGTGTTGGATTGAATATTTTAAAAAGTTCCAATCCAAAATCCTCTTGTCGATACTATTTCTCCTCAAACCATCTTGTAATTATTGTTTTCAAATATCACATGCATGCTTGCTTTACTCATCTTACTTGCATCATAAATATCACCTATATGCTCACATTATAAATATCAGGTTCCTAGGAAAACATGGAATATGAAAAAGTTCAAGGAAGGCTTTAACCCATGATCTAAGTGGGTACAATCGAATCTAGGAAGACTAGTTCGAATTTGGACCGCAAAGACACTAAATGTCCAAGCTCTTCCAAACCGCTCCTAATCCAACCAAAATATTCCTAAAAGCCTCAACTTGAATCAAACACATCCAAAACAAGATAAATTACCCACTTTCAGACTCCATAGAACCTTCGTGTATTTTTTTAACACTAGAACTCAAGGCCAACAGACATTTCTAACTGGGGGAGCACAAGCATAAATATGAACATTAACCGACTGGTAATATCTTCATAACTTGGGAATAAAAAAACCTTTTTGGATGAAATAAAAAGTTTACTACTGTGGGAGACCTAGGTGCAAGGAAAAATTCATGCTCCTGTTTCATCTCTTTACTATTGTTCTTTAATTTTTCCAAGTGACTTTAGACCATTGCCTCCCTAATATAATGGAGTGGTCTATAGAAAAATATTTGGGGACATTACAATGTAGTCATTAATGAAGCAAGACATGTCAATTGGATGTATTAATGTATTGTGATATTATCATTTAAGGAGTTATTGTGTAACTAATATCCATTATCTAATAAGGAGTTGTGATCCACAATTCCATTGGCTATACATGGTGTGTACTCGGGTTTTTTTTTTTATTCTAAGCATTTTGTTTCATAGCACCCATTCTCTTAGCTCATATGCCCCAATATCTAATGCTGGAGCATTTCCTTCTCGTTAGAAAAGACATGGGATATGTCTATTTATTTTCTCTCCTCAAGAACAACAAAACTATTACACATTCATAATGTTGGATTGAATATTTTAAAAAGTTCCAATCCAAAATCCTCTTGTCGATACTATTTCTCCTCAAACCATCTTGCAATTATTGTTTTCAAATATCACATGCATGCTTGCATTACTCATCTTACTTGCATTATAAATATCACCTGCAAGCTCACATTATAAATATCAAGTTCCTAGGAAAACATGGAATATGAAAAATTTCAAGGAAGGCTTTAACCCATCCATCTTCATGCATTAACCTAACCCTTCCACATCCTATGATATTATTTATTGAGTCATCTCTTAGCAAGGAATTTCCTCCATCTCTAAGGGGGTTCATAAGGAAAAAAACAAGGTGATTAACGATGCATCATGATCTAAGTGTGTACTTGAAGATGCCAACAATTATACACCCCCTCTTTCATATGTGGAGGTTTTCATTTATGTGAAAGAGACATCCTTAGATCCCTTACCTTTGTCAACATTATTCTATTTACACTCTTTCTTCAAATGCCTAGTTTTATTGCATTTCCAACATTTCCTAATATTTTTTTTAAGAGATTGGAATATAACTCTAGACTTCAATATCTCATGAATTAATTGTATTTCTATACTAGGCATGACCTCTCACAAACAAGGCATCCTTGGTTACACCCTATATGAATTTTCGCCTCACTTTCTCTTATAACATGCATCCAACTATGTCCTCAAACTTTAATGTAGATGTAGTGGTACTAACAATGGCTATAACTAGACAATCCCATTATCTTAAAAAAGGACGTAATTGAGTGATATATTTATCTTCTTTAGACATTTTAAGATCTGCAAGGATTAACTAACTTGCCACAATGTAAAATAATTTAAGATGCTCTATCATGGAGTTGTCACCATTCATCCTAAGAAGGTACAACTTCTTTTGAAGGAATAATTTTCTAAAAGAGACTTTGATTGATACAAAGTTCCTAACTTATCCTATGGCTCCTTAATGATGGATTCTTTTGAGATATTAAAAAATTAATTAATCTAAAAAATAGAGACAAATCGCACTATTCATCTAAGTTCTTATTCATTTTATCTTAGTCTTATTTTTCCATATCCATGGGTTGTTTTCCTAGCACATCAAGCCACTTATCTTTGTCAACGAGACA
Organism: Pseudotsuga menziesii; assembly: GCA_001517045.1. Classification (NCBI taxonomy): domain Eukaryota; kingdom Viridiplantae; phylum Streptophyta; class Pinopsida; order Pinales; family Pinaceae; genus Pseudotsuga; species Pseudotsuga menziesii. The sequence continues at coordinate 376,580 of LPNX011100483.1, forward strand.
ATATTCCATCTTAAGAATCCAAAACTCAGAATTCTATAGATTTGACTTTTTTTATCTCTACCATTAAAGTGCTCCCCATTTTCCTTCACATAAAAGAAACATAGTTACCAACCTGATGAGAACTCATTTTTTAGAGCTTGTATTTAGTCACTATTTACCCCTTTTTTTAAAAGTGGATCTACTAGTATGACCCTTTTTTTAGGATTAAGAGTATAACATTTTGTAACCACTGAACAACCTCATAAATATACCATCAAAACTCATAAAATCGCCTCTAAATAAATTTAAAAAAATGGCACAAAAAAAACATCCTTTATTTTTTGAGGTCAAAATTACAACTTTTTGAAACCTTGACCTTAACAACCCGTAGATTTTTAGCAAAACCCTTAAAATCAACCCCCAAAATGAAAAGTGGTACCAACCAAGGCACCCCCCCACATTTTTGGGGCCAAAATAACAACTTCTATGAAGCTATGGCCTTGACAATCAATACCCTTGTAAGCAAATCCTAAAATTAACCCTTGAATCAAAAAGAGGTGACACCGATAGTACTCCCACCTTTTTGGGGAAGGCTTAAAATTGCAACACTTTTGAGGTTGTAGCTTAAAAACCCAGTTTTATTGCAAACAAAATCATTTAAAATAATAATAATAAATAAATAAATATAAAATATAAAGAAAAACTATATTTTAAAATTTTCAAAAAACAATTGTGAAACAAATCATTTAAACATAAATAAACTAAACATATAATTTTTTTTCCACGTGGTTCACAGCCTCGGGAATATTGGTTGGGGCTTGCTACATCCACAGTAATAATTCTAGGACACGCACCCAAACGGGCCTTGCCCTATCGAATCCAGTTTTGGGAGCCTAACCCTTAAGGATCCAAAGAGTTGATTCATGAGAATTAAACCTCTGACCTCAATATCAAACAATCTTTGGAATCAGACTCCAACTAAGTGAGCTACCCCTCAAAGATAAGATATATAATTTGTTAAAAAAATAAACTTTAAAAAATGAAATTACATGGGAAAAAATTAAAAATATAAGAGAAAAACTTTAAAAAAAGTAAAAAATTAATGTTGTTCGGAAAGTTATTTATTATAAACAACAAAAAAATAAAAAACATATAAAACATTTAAAAATATATAATTACACCAAGAGTAGTGAGGTACTTACAACCCATTACAGGGGAGATGTTTTCATGTTTGTCATGTTACATAATGTAGCGTTCCCATGTCAACTCATAACTTATCCGAAATAAAAAATAAAAACTATAATTAAAAAATTCATGTTGGCTCATAAAATAAAAAATTAAAACCAACATGGAACCATATTCAACCTGAACTAACAAGCACCGAGAGAAATCCAATTTCTTGAGGTGTGAATTGTACTTTCTTAAAAAAATTACACCTCAAGAAATTGGATCCCTCTTCGTGCTTAATAGATTTGGGTTTAAGATGGACATATGTTGGTTGTAAAACTTATAATAATAATGATGATGATAGTAACGTCTACTCAGAGCAATTTGGTCTATTTGACCTTAACAAGGAAAAGATAGGAACTACTTGGTTTGCTTTAGAGTTTTATTTCTATGCTCAAATTTTTTGGAGATGAACATTCCTAAATTACTATAATTTTAATGGGATAGAAGGTTGGGCAGGTTTGTATTGTAACAAAAAGATTGAAATTGAGACCATAAGCTAGTGTACACGGGGCAATCTTAGAGGGAGTGCTTTTTTTCATCCTCAACACTCATAGTCTCAAAAATATGACGGATCCTTTCAATCCATGAAGTTTTAGGAAAGGTCCAACAACCGGGTTCACTATGCAGCTCATCAAAATTCGTTCTTATTTTAGCTATGTGGATATTGTTCTTTAGGCTAGTTAAAACAAAGAGATAATCTTAATCTGCAAGATTAGGTTTAATGACCTCCTTGTAATATCTTAATTTCCTTTTATCCTCTAAATCTTCACCACACCACATCTTCTCTTTGAACTTCGAAGTAATAATATTTTTTTATATCGTCTACATTTTGCAAAGTGACATTTTTGTTAACCAAGACATGGCATCTTTATGCCAACTTCACTTTCCTTAGGTGGTTTGACTGGAATTGAAGGAAATTTCTGGAAGTCTTGGGTCTCTCAAGTTATTTATTTTTCTCTTGTACATTAGGTACCTAGTCAAAGCTATGCTCTCAATGTGGGCAATACCCACTTCAATCAAGAGAATAGGATATGACATATTGCTTTTTATTTTAAGAGTGTAAGTTATAAAAGGCCTCTGGATTTGCTTAACCCTTCTTCAAGATTTTCTAGAGAGGATGCAACTCCAAACTTCACACCGATACAAGAGAAAGAGAATGACGAGAGTTTCAAAGAGGAATTTATTTTTATCCCACATCACAAGGTTTGTTCACTTACAATTGTTTTCAAGACCAAAATAAGCTTTCCACCCAAAATTGATACTTTTCTCGATGTTGTAGTTCTAGTTAAGCTTGCGATGGATATCAATCCCAAGATATTTGTAGGAAGTCACTTCCTGTAAGTCGCCGTTATCATACAAAAAATGAGCATAAGTGACTTTATTAGATTTTATCAACATAACTTTGGTTTTGTCGGTATTGATGGTCATGCCCATACTAGAGTAGAAATCATTGGGAATTCTTGCCAGAAGAACAATATCATCAACATAAAGAAGGAAGAAGATGACATTTCCTACTAGATTCGTGTTAGTGCACTTTGCCTCTCTTAAACAACCTTCTAACTTATCAACACATATACCAAAAAGAGTAGGGGACAAGGGACAACCTTACTTAACTCCTATATTGCGATTAATATCTTCCGACCAAATCTTGGTGTTCTTAAACTTGGCAATGACACTCTTGTACAACCTTATTGCAGTGACTCTCAACTCGAAAGGAACCCTTAACTCTTCTAATATTTTCCATAAGTTATTTCTAGGCACTGTATCAAAAGCTTTCCTAAAGGCCACGCAAAGGAGATTGAGCTTATTATTGCAACAATTCTGTACAATGGTCATAAGAGTAATGATGTGGTCTATGGTGGAATAAATAAGTTCAAAATGAAAATTATAAGAAAATTTGAAAATTGAAAAAAAAACTAAAACTAAAATTAAAAACCAACATAGAGCCATCCTAAACGCGAATCTATCAAGCACCGAGAGACATCCAATTTATTGAGGTGTTATTTTTTTAATGACATTTTATTTGGATTTACAATTTTATTGTATGAGTGGATATGGATTTTTGTAATTATTTTTTATTCGTTTTTTTTTTAATGAGCTAGCATAGAAAAATTATTACTTTTTATTTTTGGTACATAATGTGAGTTCGTTACGTCTAGTGTTACACATATCCCCTAAAGTGAGTTGTAAGCACCTCGCTACTCTCAATGCACATAACATTAGTTCGTTACGTGTAATGTTGCACATCTCCCCCATACTAGGTTGTAAGCACCTCGCTACTCTCAGTGCAATAATAACTAGCATAGATCCATCCTAAATGCGGAACTATCGAGCATCGAAAGACATCCAATTTATTGAAGTGTTTTTTTTAATTACATCTTATTTGGATTTACATTTTTATTTTATGAGCAAATATGGATTTTTTTAATTGTTTTTTATTCGGTTTTCTTTTTTTATTTTATGAGCCGACATTATAAAATAAATAAGCAAATAAAATTGGTACATAACATGAGTTTGTTATGTGTACCATTACACATCTCTCCCAAAGTGGGTTGTAAGCACTTTGCTACTCTCGGTGCACATAACATTAGTTTGTTGGGTGTAACGTTACACATCTCCTCCATACTAGGTTGTAAGCACCTCGCTACTCTCAGTGAAAAAAAAACAATTGAAAAGCAAAAATATTGTTTGGTGGGAGAGGGAGGGGGTGGCGATTCCTAGAATCGGGAATCGCCACCACGCCCCACCCGCCCACCTCCCCCCTCCCTCATTTCCTTTATTTTTAATTAAAACAAAGGAAATGGGAGGGGTGATTATGGGAATCTCCCACCTTTGATGGTTCCTTCCCTTTTCTCTGTGGGGTTCCCACAGGAGTCGCTCCTTTGTGGCTACCTATGTTTAGGTCCGACAGAGAGGGGTGAAGCCACCACTACAAGCTCTTCCTTCCCCTTCCATCGGGCAATTCTGGGGTGATTTCGAGAACCGCCCTTCCCCTTTTCCTTTCATTTTAATTTAAAACAAAGGAATGAGCAACGGGCGATTCCGAGAATCACCACCGCCTCCCTCCTCCGTTGAAAACTCATGTGTGTGTGTGTGTGTTTCAATTTTATGTGTTCTTGTGGTTTTGAATTTTAAACTTGTTGTTTTAATTATCATGAATATACAATTATATTTTTATTTTTTTATAAATAAATTTCAAAACATTTTTTTAACTTAAAAAATATGTTTTTTCTCTTCATTTTGCAAAAAAAAATGAGTTTTTAAGCTATAATTTCAAAAATATTACAATTTTAAATTCAAAAAAACAAGTGAAAATATTATTAGTAGCACCATTTTTCAATCCAAAAGTTAAGTTTAAAATTTTGGTTGCAATGGGTTTGTAAGATAATGATGATGACTTGCAAGGTGGTTGTGGGTTTGTAAGATAATGATGATGACTTGCAAGATGCAACCACCTTTAATGCTAACAATTGTGTATTCCATCATAAGAACACCTTCCCCATAAACAACTACAAATAGGATGATGACCCATATATTCAAGGACTTGCAAGATGCAACCTCCTTTGATGCTAACAATTGTGTATTCCATCAAGAAGAACACCTTCCACATAAACAACTACAAAGGAGTTGATTTACAAAAGTCTAGTTGGCTTTCGAAAGCCACATACTCATGTCACATAGACTTAGAATGTAGACTTTACGTTTCCTTATTGAAATTACATTTTAATCCTTTGTGTATGGGAGTCGAAGCCACATACTCATGGATTTGCACCCATGTACACGTGTTTTGTTTGGTGCTTACAATAGAAACAGAATACCAAGTAAGTGGGTTCACATTCTTCTTACCTACCCTTCAAATCCCTAAACAAAGTTACCCTCATGGGCTTGTTTAGAATCAACCATCGTGCCACCCTACCAATCCACATTTCCATGACCGTTAGTTTGGGATGATAAGGTGTACTTATACATCAACCAAATCTTAAATTTTAGACAAGTTAGTCTTCTTGTATTTGGTGTTGGTATTTTATGTGAAGGGATTATCAAAGTTTTTTAAAATAATAAAATAAAATATAAAAACAAAGGATCAGCTGCAACTTAAAAAAAAACATTACGTTATTATTTTGAAATTAATTTAAAAATATATATTTAAATTTATAAAAAGAATATAATTTTCAAATGTGTAATATATATATATATAAAGTGAGAGGGGTCATGGTCAAATTAAAGTTAGATATCAAATTGGTATATCAAATTTTGTTAGGAATTTCTTCATGCAACGGTTTAAATATTAAAGTCTACCAAGATGTACAATATGAGTAGGTCTAACGATTCAAAACATGTGTTTCCTTGTAGGAGGTCACAAGTTCATAGGGGAGTAGGGTATGTACACCTCTGTAGACTTTAGCAATTAAATCATTGCGCAAAAGAGGGTCCTTTGTCCCACAAACAAGAGGATCTTATACACTAAATTGGTGTCTTGCTTCGCAATAACCTTTAAAATAAATTATTATTATTATACTATTTAGTTTTTATTTATTTATTATGTTTTTTCATAATCATTTATTTTATAAAAGTATTTTTTTAATTGTTAATTTATTTTTCATTTTAACATTATTCCTTCTTTAAATATATATTTTTTAAGTATTTATTTATTTTTATTAATTATTCACTTTGTTCCAATAATACCTTAAAATTATAAAAACTAAAAACTAGAACACAAACACTTAATAAGTGTGTCCAAATATATTTTGTTAAGTTCATTTAAAATATGGTATAAACGAGAACATAAACCGTTAATAAGTGTATACAATTATATTTTGTTAAGTTCATTAAAAATATTGTATAGGAAATGGACAATTTTTTTTTTAATTCAAACGACTGATTTTTTTTTTTAGGAAAATTACAGGATTGGTTGGGCTATTGCCTAATCAACCGATTACACATAGAGCAGAAAGGATACTTCGAGAAGATCAAAATTAATACAGAGATCTTGATGTTGAAAATGTTTTTTATCAAATCACAACATGATGAACCTCGAGCCCCAAGAGTTAGCTCAATCGGTCGAGTACTCGTAGTTAGGCCTCCCAGCATGTGAGGTCGCGGGATCCATTCTCATCGACTCTCTTGGGGTTAGGCACGCAGAGGCTGCGGGTGTGAGGCCCCTTCGGGTGGGTCCGCCAGAAATTATTCCATGGATGTAGCCCGTCGGTCAAGCCGGCGCGTGAACCACATTGAAAAAAAATAAATAAAATGATGAACCTCGATTAAGGAAGCGAGTGAAAGGAGTTGGATTCTCCATTGGTGCTGAGACTTCCTTGAGACATCAGACAGGCTTTATTTGCCAGATAATATGTTTGTTTATTTAACTCTCGCAGAATATGGAAAGAAGCGACACTGTCAAAAGCTTTTAGTGTATTTCAAATTCGCTGAAGGGATTTATTCAATGAAGAATTACTAAATTAATCTTCAGAATTTAACAATTTGATCAGCAACTCTAAGTCTTTGAATATTTTTATTGTATTATATCTAATATCCTTTGCTATCTAACACGCCTTAAGAAGACTGTAGCATTCTGCTTGATTATTCAAACTTTTTTCGAGACCCCAACTGAAATAGGTTTCACTAGATCTGTTCGGAGATAAAATCACTCCACCTGCACCAGCAATCCTGGGGTTCCCCTTTGACACTCCATGAAAGAATAAAGTGGTTGTAGCATTCCTCTTCCACCACAAGGAAAAAACGGATGCATTGTCTCGCAATCACCAGGACTGAAAAGACATTGGTTTTATGATCGCTGCCCTCCTATCACCGATCAAACATGAACCCAACCACACAAATGCTTCTGGAGGTAGAGAGGAGACTGAAACCAGTTTTCTAGCAAATTCCAAAATGAGCGCTTTCACTTTGGCCGCCACGTTAGCTGGATTCGAAGTCTTGTTATTGAAAATCCAATTATTTCTATCCAACCACACCTTCCACCATATGCATTTTGGCACAGATTGCCAAATTTTATTTCAATCTGCATTTTGATTTCTTTTACCAGGATTCTAGTCTTTCTAGTAGTTGAAGAGAGGGACGAATGTAATTTGAGAAGGAACAGAGGCGTTCAACCCTTAAAGGACTCTTCCCCACACAATTTGAGTGAAACTACAATCAACAAAATCATGTTCTGATGTTTCAGAGGCTGAGTTGCAAAAGTGGCATCTGAACATTCTATTAAACCCACGTTTTATCAAATTTTCTCCAGTTAGAGCCCGTTTATGCATGAGCAACCAAGTGAAAAAATTCACCTTGGGCAGACTAAAAGATGACCAAATAGCTTTCCAAAGCGTAGGGGACAACAATGAGGGATGAAGAGATTGTAAAGTAGAGAAACCTTGAGCTGCTGAGTAGAAACCTGAACCTCCCCACCCCCATTTGTCCTTAGAGGAACGATGAACTGGAGCTAATCCTGAGAGCTCAGAGATCAACAAATTCTTTAGCGGTAGAAGGGGTTCTAGAAGCTCCAGGAGTGACCAACCTGTCCAATTCCTAGAGGTATCCCAATAATAGATGTCTGCAATCCGAATAATACTTTTATTGACAAACAATAACTTGATCTCATTTAATGAGATTAAGGAAGATAGAGGGGGATTCCCTAGTATGTTGTCTTCCCACAGTAAGATCCTCGCCCCCTTGCCATGGATTCTGTATAGCTGATGTTTAATATGGTCTATTCCTTTTCTACATAAATTCCATATTGTTGTACTTAAAGGTGTGTTTTCTGTTTTTAAAATTCTCAAAGAACCTCCCCTAAGACATTTCATCCAAAAAATCTTGCTTACCGGATGTTTTTTATCTGCAAATAGTTGCCATATGATTTTCCCTCCCAGAGCCAGATTTTCTAAGCCGAGGTCACGAATCTGCAATCCACCTTTCGTAATTCGTCCTTTGATGATATCCCAGCATACTAGGTTCAACTTTCTCTGATTTCCTTTTCCACCATTCCAAAGAAAGTCTCAAAAAATCTTGGAAATCTAAGATGTAATAGACTTGGGAGCAAGCAACAGAGAGGATTAGAAGATGGGGAGGGCTGAAAGGACAGCCTTTATCAAAACCAAATTTCCAGCCTTTGTTAACCAATGTCCACCCCAAGATGTTATTTTGGCTTTTTATCTTAGCTATAACTTCAAGCCAAAGTGAAGGAGGACTTGGTCCCAAGGTTAGTGGTAATCCCAGATATTTGATCTTATCCCACTTATCAAAACCAGGGAAGCCCAAGGAATGAGCTATTTGAAGAATTGTCAGATGATCTACATTCCAACCATAGACAACACTTTTATTTTTATTGATTAGAGCTCCTGAAATTAAGCAGAAGTTTTGAAGTATTTCATTAAAGGCCCGAGCAATATTTAACGAGGCCCCTCCTAAAAGGAGAGAATCATCCGCAAAGAGGGCATGATTTATAGGATCCACTCCCCTTGTTTTCTTAATGCCTGGAATATAACCTGATTCCATTTCGACTATAAGATTTCTACTAAGGGATTCAGCCATCAAGATATAGAGGAAAGGTGATAGAGGGAATCCTTGGTGGAGTCCTCTTGAAGCTTGGAAAAAAATTGAAGGTCTACCATTGACAAAGGGCGCTATCCAGGGCCTATATGTGCAAGCTTTTATCAAGCTAACAAACTCAACGCTAAAACCAAAAGAGAGAAGGACTTATAGAGAAAGGAGAGCTTAATATGATCAAAGGCATTTTTCATATCCAACTTGATTAACATTCCTTTCTCCTTCCTTTGAAAAATAGAGCGAAGGGCTTCTTGCACTTGAATCGCATTGTCTACTAGATTCCTTCCTTTTATAAAACCTCCCTGGAGAGGAGAAATCAGCTTCCCTAATTAAGGCTTGAGTCGATTAGATAAGAGTTTAGCTAAGAGCTTGTATGAGGCATTACAAAGTGAGATAAGTTGAAACCTATCAAAATTTTCCGGATTAACTTCCTTTGGGATTAAAGCAAGGAAAGTAGAATTAGTACACCCTCCCACTTTAGCTTTTTTTGAAAGGTTGACACTATGTGAAGCAGGTATGTTTTTATAATTTTCCAGCAAACTCTGTAAAAATGGAAGGAGAAACCATCCAACCTAGGAGCTTTATCCGGCTCCATTGCCAGATGACATCCACTATTTTTTTTTTAGAGGAAGGCTTCATTAGGCCAGCTTAAATCTCTGAACTGACAAAAGAAGGGACGTTAGTCAAAAAAATCAGCAGTCACTTCACCATCAGAGATTTCGTCCTCCTGAAACAAATGTTGAAAATGTCTTCATGCAACCTGCTTTAATTGATCATGGCCTTTTATGACTCCCCCCTCACTTGAGGAGATTTCCAAAATATGATTATGAGAAAGTCTAGCTCTACATTGTCTGTGGAAGAAAGTTGTGTTTTTATCTCCCGCTTGCAACCAAAGACGACAAGACTTAAGATGAAGGTACTCCTCTTCCTGGTGAAAAAAGTGAAAGGTTTTTAGTTGAGCATACTACTCAAGAACCAGATGAGCTTTGGTAATTTATGTTTCCTCCATTCCTAGTTGAATCTCTGCTAATGCCTGTACTTTCTCTTGCCTGCTGCTCATTGGAGTGGTGAGAGATTTTTTTGTCCAATTTTTCAAGGCATACTTAGTGCTCTTAAGTTTTTTCTCCCAAACAAAGTTGGGGATCCTTCAACATACTGAGACCAAGCTTGTGTCATTGTTTCCCAAAAGCCATCTCTCTCAATCCAAAGAGGACTGAAACGAAATGGAATAGGACCTAGATCTTCCTCTTCTTCAAGCAACAGAGAAATAGGATGATGATTTGAAGTTAATTTAGGCATAATTTTAGATGTGATTAAGATTCCCCCCTCCATCAAGGAACTTTGAACCAGAAAACTATCAAGACAAGCAAAGATATTGGCAACCCCTACTCTATTATTGGACCAAGTGTAACGACCTTTCTTAGGTTTGAAGTCAAGAAGGTCACTAGCATGGATCAAATACTCCACTGATTGATGAAAAGGGTCTTTACCCCAAACTCCACCTTTTTCCTCTTTAGGGTCTAAAATTATATTGAGATCCCCTACCACTATAATATTTGTGGGAGAGTAGATTTCTAAGAAATCTGACAGAGAATTCCAACAGTCCTTTTTTTCCTTCAAAATTACTTGGACATAAAGATTGAAAAGTGCCATGGAGATATTACTTGATATATGTTGAAGTTCTATATAAATCCAGTGTTGGGTTACAAATGATCTTTTCAGAAGAAACTTATCCTCGTACCATAAGGTTGTGAGGCCCCCAGAAGTACCTCGCGTGTTGACTGCCTTGCCAACATTCTTTTTCCACTTTGTTCTACTTATGGATAGAAGAACTTCCTCTTTTATCTTTGTCTCTTGGAGCAAGAGAATATCATCAAGTTCCATTCTTAGTAAATCTTTAACCTCTTTTTCTTTGATTGGATTCCCCAAAACCCTGCAATTCTAATAGACGATTTGCATTATTTACCCAAGGAAGAGGGAGTTATTACTCCCTTTGGGGGTCTAGTCCACTTACTTCTGCACATTGGCATTTCAATTGTATACCGACTGCCCTACGTCTTTTAATCTCTTCGCCTCTTCTTCTCTTGCTTGCTTTCGAGACTTCTTGCCTACCTTTTTGGTGATTTGCTCAATATAATCTTCTTTAGAAGAACCAGAATTGTCAACCACTTTCTTCTTTATAATTTCTGCATAAGAGGGAGAAGGAGTGGCTCCTTTTGGTGTGTCACGGTTTTCCTGCAAGATTGCATCTACACAAGGTATTTCTGAGGTTGTTGCTCCATATTTTTCCCATGGATCGGTATTTACTTCAACTTCTTCTTCCTACACAATTGAACATTGCACTTCACCCTCTTCAAGAACAGGAGTAATCTAATGTTCAGAAGAGCTTAGAACATCAAAATGATTTGATGAAACAATGAGTTTTTCTGCAACCCGAGTTTTAGGGGGACTCTTCCCATCAGGAGTGGCTCCATTCCCTGTCTTTCCTCCTTTACCTTTCTTTCTATTATCCTGATATGAAGTACCTGCTTTCTAAACTTAATTCCACTGATAAGCCTTCTCTTTTTCAAGATCTTCCTCTGATTTTTTCTTATGATTTCGGGCAAAATTACCATAACCATGGAAATGGCAGCACTTGAAAGGAAGTTGTTCGTAATCTAGCTCCTGAATGTGTGACCATTCAGCTACTGTTAACTTGATCGCCTTGGGCAGCCCTATCTCCAAATCTACTTCAACACATATTCTTGCACACAAATATTGTTCTTTCCTTTCTGCCCTATCGATATATTTTCCTAGCTTGTTCCCAGTGGTTTCCAAAGATTCGGAATTCTAGCAATGTAAAGGTAAGTGAAGAACCGTGACCCAAATAGGAAAAGATGATGGAACATCTTGGGTAGGATCAAAATCCAGAGTCCACTTATTCAAATAGAGCCCCAAAGGGCCCATGAAATATGGATCGTTTTGAAAAATAAGGTCACGATCTTCAGCTGAATAAAAAACAAAGACATAGTATCCTCTGCCAAACAGATGATTTTAAATTCCTTCAGTAACCAGAGGCCTCCAATGTCACTGAACCCATCCATCAATAGCCTTAGGAGAAGGCCAAAGACCTGTAAATTTCCCAATGAGCCCACGCTTAGCTAGATTCAATGCAGTTCGACAAGGTCGTTCAATAGGAAATTCAACAAAGGGAATGTCTACTTTCTTCACAAATCTATGCATATTTGGAATACCTTTCCTTTTTCCACAGGAGGCAACCAAGTGTTTAAAGGCATCCATTTCAGGAGGAAGAGGAGGGGGAGGACCCCCTCCGGCATCGATAAGAGAAGACAGTATGATTTGGACACCAAACTACTGATTCGATTAGAACCACTTCTTGATCGAAACACTACAAATCAAGAACAACCAATTCTAGAGTCAAAGTTTTGCCTTCAGGATCACACTATACCGATCTAGATCGAGCGAAACACCAATCGGAAGACTTCTTGAAATGAAATATCAGAACCAGCAAGATCATGCGTTAAAATCACTCAAGCAGCTTCAACACCCAGGGATCAAGACTGTAAAATCCTGATTCAACAGATCAATAATCTAGGGGACTCCAATTTCGCTGAACCCATCCATCAATAGCCTTAGGAGAAGGCCAAAGACCTGTAAATTTCCCAATGAGCCCACACTTAGCTAGATTCAATGCAGTTCGACAAGGTCGTTCAATAGGCAATTCGACAGAGGGAATGTTTGCTTTCTTCACAAATCTATGCATATTTGGAATACCTTTCCTTTTTCCACAGGAGGCAACCAAGTGTTTAAAGGCATCCATTTCAGGAGGAAGAGGAGGGGGAGGACCCCCTCTGGCATCCATAAGAGAAGACAGTATGATTTGGACACCAAACTACTGATTCGATTAGAACCACTTCTTGATCGAAACACTACAAATCAAGAACAACCAATTCCTGAGTCAAAGTTCTGCCTTCAGGATCACACTATACTGATCTAGATTGAGCGAAACACCAATCTGAAGACTTCTTGAAATGAAATATCAGAACCAGCAAGATCCTGCGTTAAAATCACTCAAGCAGCTTCAACACCCAAGGATCAAGACTGTAAAATCCCGATTCAACAGATCAATAATCTAGGGGACTCCAACCACCAAATCCTGCATATTCTTAGCGAAAAGATCAAACTAGAGTCGACACCAAACTAGAAGAAATTTTGAAAAAAGACCTTTCCATTTTTTGAGTAGGATGATTATTGCTCGTATAGGAAATCGACAATTTAGAAAACAATCCTTGAATTCATTTAAAATATTGTATAGGAAATAAACAACTTAAAAAACAAATCTAACAACATGAAAGAATACAAATAATTGATATCAATTCGTGCATATGAATAATTTATATAAGTTTGAAAAATCCACATAATAATAATAAACAACATTTGTTTCTCCAATGTGACTTTTTATTATTTAAACCTTGAACTTATACATTATATGGTAAATTGCTACATTGACAATTACATAATAACTATATGGTTAAGTGTTGTTAAGTTATTATATCTTTTTTTTGTCAAATAATAATTATATTGTCTAGTGTTTACAATTGGAAATATGCCAATGCTTGTTATTTGGAAGAATCAAGGTATGGCCAAAATTACATGTCTAGTCAAATCATGGCATAGTCAATACATAGGGGCTCAACAATAGCATCATGTCCCTTCCAAGAATTGAACCTGGGTAAGGAGGATAACAATCATTCCTCCCAACCATCCAAGCTACATCTAATGGACATATCTACATTGTTTAGTGTTGTTAAGTTATTATGTGTGTTTTTTTCAAATCAATAAAGTTATTTATTTATATGCATCATATGTATTTACATTGTATTGAAAAAAATAATTATGCTTATAAACCTTAAGAGTGAATCATATATGGTGTTTTCTTAAGTCTATTGCTTGAATAATGTCATAATTAAATTTTGGAAAATATTGAGTATGTCATAGCAATATCAAAAACAAAACAAAACAAAACAATGTTGGTTTTGGGGTATTGTTTAGCCCCTTGCCACTAAATCCTAGTAGGAAGAAAACAAAAGAAGACTAGATAAACCTTGGCCCTGGCCACTAAATCCTACGCTATCATAATACTATAAGTAAAATAGATAGAGGGAAGCCTTTCAAATAGAGGGAAATTAACTTGGTTCCTAGCCACTAAATCTTATGCTATCGTGACAATACAATAAAATAGTTCAATTAAATCCTTTTAGATATAGGGAAACTATATATTCTTTGTTATTCATCATCATCGTCAAGGGAGATGGGTGCTAGGAGGGTTTCTAGACACTTAGAATACCATCGATGGTTTTGAGCAAGTAGTAATATTTGTTGTGCCCATGAACCTTCTCTAACCATTTGTCTATATTTTGAACCATGGTGACCTTATGTTGCCCATCAAAACCTTGTGTTATATGGTTACGTTTACATCACTCGTTATTTCCTCTACTACAATCCAATTGTTTTCACACTACAATGTGTTTTTGCACCTTCAAGGGCAATTGCTAGTATACTAGATATCAATATGTTATTGAAGGTAATGGCATTTGTATCTTCAAGAAACAATGTCGTCACTTCTCCTAACCATTCAATTGTTTATAGCATAGTAATGTCAAATTTTAGAAGGGTTATGTTTGTCATGCATTAAGTTATTGAGGTAAAAGGAAATATATTAATTTGGTGATTTGGCAATGTGGATCATGTCATTGGTTTCTATATATAGATATCTCTTGAATGAGCATTTCCAAATGTCACATTGAAACATGTTTGGACTTGTATCAAAGTAAAGGATTTCCTCTTTTCTTAGTGGGTATCTTACATGAGGATGACAAGTCTCAAACATGTCTCAAAGGCTCTATTTACAGAGCTTAAGGGATTGGGTTGACTCGTCATTGCAAAAGTGTAAATTACATTGCCTCATATTCTTTAATGTTTCAGAGAATAAGGATTGGAATTAACATTTTGAATATAAATATCTCAAACATCTGAAGTCTTGAGTAGGTCCCCACAAGGTAATTGCTACACATGCTCTCTCTCTCTCTCTCTCTCTCTCTCTCTCTCTCTCTCTCT
>LPNX011100483.1:391513-405198 GCA_001517045.1 Pseudotsuga menziesii
GCATGCGCACGCACACGCACACACACATTCTTCCAAGGAAAACCCCTTGAGATCCCTTTTCTTACCCATAATATTTAGATGGAGGGTGAATTAATTTCCAACCACAATAGTAGTTGGTAACCCTTAGGGACTTGATCATATTAAAACATTAGACTTGTAGCCTCCTCATTACCAACATACCTTGGACAAATGGTTCAACTGATTGAGATAACCCTTAGGGCTAAGTGACACACACACACACATGTATACATGTATATGTGTGTGTTTGTCCCATAATGTTAGCTCAATTAGTTAGAACAAACTATTTCAAGGCCTCCTATATTAATTTGACTATGTTATGTTGGGTTAGTAACTACTATTATGGTTGGTAGTTGAATTGGCCTCCATGTAGGAATTATGAGGAGGGGGGGATCCTATAAGGTTTTCCTTGGACACATACACACACACACACACACACATGTCAACTAGGTCTAGATTATGTGGTTAAGAGGAGAAATTACTATCCTCCCCACCTAATTTTAAATCTTTCTTGTGACATGTTTACCCCTCTTGGGTCGATCAAGGCTAGTAAGGTACGTCGAACAATTTCACTCTCACTTAAGTGCTTGTAACATGAGGGCGGGATGAGATGTTTCCTAATATTTGAAATCCAAGGAGTTAGCTAAACTAGTTGTCACCAATGTTTTTGGGCATTTGGCTTGTTCATGTCGATGGGTGCTTGATTTGAATCTCCCTAGGTTATGCACACTAGTCTACACTAATGCCATCCACAAATGTGGGGAAGCATCCCTTGGGTTTCCATATATTTTCCATTTGAATAAATCACAAGAAACCCTCCAAGTACTTCCCCTCATTTCAAGGATGGTACTCAATAGTTTTGTTGTAGTTTTGGCAACCTAACCTAGTAGGGACATTGAGTGAGTCCCACACACTCACATAGATAGCCATCTCGTACTTGCAGCTCGTAGCAGTCAACCACTTGAGTTAGCCCACTAAGTTATATATATATATACCAAGGAACACCTCGTAAGGAAACTCTTGGGAACTTCCCCAAACTTGCAGATGGTACACAATGCAAACCCATCAACATCCCTTAAAATGACTGACCCAAAAGAAACATTGAGTGAGGCATGCAATATAGCTCGTCATCCCAAGGAATTAACCCCGAGACCTCTTGAATGAAGCTCAAAGCACTCAACCCCTCTAGTTATAAATATATGTATGTATGTATGTACAAGAATCCTAGACTCTTTTTTTTAACAAGAACCAAGAATATATTATATTATATAAAAGGCTGCATGCAGCTAGGCTTACAAAAGAAGAGTCAGAGCTCTGACTATTTGTGACAAAAATGCCTATGCTACTGAAACTATAAGCTAAAACCAAAGCATTATTGTTGTTCAAAGTAGGTCTAATAAAGCCCTTTGAAGGGTAGATACATACAAACTTGCCTAATATAAAAAGACAAAAAAACATGAAATGACATAAAACTGAGACTCTTGCTGCTACTTGTCCCATGAAGCTTTTTTAGGCTATGCAAATGAGGTCTCCTCCATTGGATGATCCCTTGTAGGATAGGTTTGACAGTGGTTGCATTGATTCATGCTGAATAACTTGTGCAAGTCTTCCTTCATGTATTCTATGGTTCCCATAAGCTCATTGAGATCTCTATGATTGTCTTCAATCCTGGCATCATGGTTCCCCATTTGCCTGGCCATCCACTTGACTTCTTCAGCTGTAGAAGTTCCTTCTTTTGCACCCCCATTCACCACGTCGTAAAGCCAACAAAGATGTTTCTTGATATCCTTCTGCGACGCCTGCACATCATTCAATGTTACCTTATTATCATTCCCAGCAATCTCAGTAGAAGAAACCAAGCTTGTGTGAACCAGAAAGGGAGTCGTTGCCTGTGCGAAGGGCGTCCTTCCCTTATCCACAAGACTGAGAAAACCAAGAGCCGAGGAGTGCAAGAGAATTTCTGAAGGGGAAACAAACTCTGCACTGCAACCAGAATTATCCAAAAACTGAGCTGGGTGATGAAGGTTATCGCCTTCCATAGTTTGTGTCTTACATCTAATCAGCCTAGCATTAAAAGCCTTCACATGGGCGATGATGATGGAGGTGCATGCCCGCCAACTGGTCGTCGGGAATAGTACCGTCTACCGGATGTAATGAAGACACCGACGAATGCAGGATTGAGGTGGAGTGGAGACGTCCACCTTGGAGCGATTGGAAGTTTCAAAGGTTGGGGAGTTAGGAAACAAGACTAGGCCACCCAAGAGCCCCCTTTGAGGCCACCACAACTTGAAATTATATCTAAGGAACATAAATTGGAGTTGTTGAAATGCCATTCACTTTTGAAATTCCAATTTTTAACTTGACCCCTTGGTTTGCTAGGATGTCATCCTCTGAATTGTTACTTCGCAGAATGTGAAAGAAGGAGGTTTGAATGTTTGCATAGGTTTTCCTGATCCGATCATAAATCCTTCAAATTTTAATTGCTCCTTTGTTGTACCCAGAGATCATTTTTTTAATAACTTGAGTGGAGTCACCTAGGACTGTAACTTTAGTGATTTTATAGTGCTTGATTTGTTCCATCCCAAAGAGGAGCGCAAGCCATTCAGCTTCATTGTTGTTTTTTCAACCAAGACCCCAAGTATAAGTCGATACTTTTTTTCCTCCGATATCGAAGATGATCCCACCTACACCTGCCCCCCCCTATGAGAATCCTAGACTCTCATCAATATACTAACATATCATTCTATAGTTTTCATGTGCACTAAAGTATAAAATGCCCAAAAAAACTAAATATACAAAATTACATTAGTCATTTGCAAATGCCTATTTTTCTTAAATGACATGTCCTTTTTATAAAATCACACCAAATAAAAAAATGACATTCAAAGAAAGGTTCCAATCTAAAATTGACATTTTTCATATATTTTTATGTAATTTGGGAAAGACTCCCCTAGATTCCCTAGGGTTGTTGTTAGGGTTGCAAATTTGCCTTGATATTCACAGCCATGTTAAAAGTGTTGGAGTACATCAAATCACATAAAAAAATTGAAAGGGGGGTAACATACCACAAAGATATCAAAACATAATCTATTAATCATCTTAAGATAGTGTTTCAAACAAAAGGATTGACAAAGAAAGAAATGTGGGCATACAAAGTTGTGTCGATATAGTCTCACATTGATTGGTGAGCTAGCACGAGTTATTATGTGATCAAGGGTTGACTTTATATGAGCTGGCACCTTCTTTGAAAGAAATGGTCAATTATACGTCTTCAAGCCTTGGATGGCTACCTATATAAAATTCACAAATCTAAATATGACTTAGTTGGGCCTAGCATACGTTAATTGTACATAGAAGTTGTTTAGATACAACCATTGGGGAGTTGCATCAACAAGCTCTTATGATTACATTATGGAAAATGGAGGTAACGAGTTAGTAACTAGTTGGCGCCTAATAGAAATTATCGAAGTTTCATACAAAACTTTAGCCAAGCTTTTGGCCCTACATGTAAACTATGTTATCCCAGATATCACCAATCTTGAACATGTTTGTTTCATAGAGGATGTTATGTCTTGGACAATCTCATCACAATATAGTAAGTAATGGAGTGGGCTAAGAGTATGGGGTTTGAATCTATGTTCATTAATACTAACTTTGATTATGTTTTGGACAATCTCATCACAATATAGTAAGTAATGGAGTGGGATAAGAGTCTGGGGTTTGAATCTATGTTCATTAATACTAACTTTGAAAATGCTTATGATGGGTTAGAATGGGCATTCATTCTTGATATGTTGAAAAACCTCAAGTTTTTCCCTTTCTTCATTAAAATGGTGGAAACCCTCTTTGTTGAACCCACAACTTGCATGTCCATTAATCATACTATATAGGAAGAAATTGGCTTCTTTAGATCAATTAGATGAAGTTCCCTAGCACTGTCGTCTATATGAAGGTGGCATAAAGACTAATTTACATACTTCATAATAGGCCAATTCAAGGCCTTATCAAAGGTATCCCCTTTCTGTTACTGGTTTTTGCAAACCAGAATGTGCCAAAAGGCACCTACTAAGGTTTATGGAAGCCTTAGTAGTAGTTCGAAAAGAGAAAATATAACAACTAACAAACATAAATAAAAATTATTCTAAGCATGTGCATAACTGGAATTAAAAGTATATAAGCAAATCTAAACTAACATTGAGTTCATTCTTTCACATACATATCTAAACAAATCAAAGAATGTTTTTCTTTTCATTAAAAGAAATGAGCTATAAGTGACCAAAGGTTACCTCAGAGTAGCAGTGACAAGGGCCCCTGCATCTTTTTGAAGAAGAGTGAGCCTGGTCTCCTAACATCTCGATGTTCTCCAGTTACATGTCACAAGGTGCAAATATCCAATGAAGGTGAAATGGGAATACTCAAGGGAGTTTCGAATCTCAAGGGAGGGGTTTTGCACAATAACAGTATGGGCAATGAGTGGAGAAGTTCTTTTTTAACGGGGGACCTTCATGGTCAATTTATTGGCATTGTAGGTAGTATGGAGGGACAAGATTAATTGGAGAATTTTCCATTTTTGGCTTTTTTATTTTTTGAAGTTTCTTTTTCACCTCATAATTTTTGGGACCCTTATCCATGATTTTGGGTAAGTGACAAGTTTCCTTTTTGTGAAAAAGGAAATATCCAAAATGTCATTTTAGGCAATATGACTCATAACTTTTGGATTTAATGAGTCAATTAATATTTAAAATGGACTTTTATGGCTGACTTAGGGATTTTGGATCAATGAAGGTCAATGTGGTGGAAATGAAAAGTGGTTAATAACGTATAGGTTTGATGAGGCTAGGTCACATGTAAGGTAGACAAATGTTGGTGTTAACACTTTCTGTCTCTGAGGGTGGGCAACATGTGAATCAACCATTTTGAACGACTCAAATTTTAGCATACTAAAAGAAAAATAAACTCTTGTTAATAATATGTATTGTTTGCAAATATTTTGTGAAACTTCTATATCTCAACTACAAATGGAAAAAAAATCCTAAATGCTTTTGTTTAAGTCAAAATGAGACTCTTGATTGCTCATCATGTCAAGGATGTACTTGGATTCATCTTGGCCAAGCTATCAAAATTTCGAGGACCCCATTTGAATTCCATGCTTCTCCTAAGGAACTAAGGGAAGTTGTCCTACAAAGGGTTACTAAGAATATATACAAGTAGATTGTTAGACTCATGTTTCTTACTATTAAGTTATAGATTTACACTAAGATGTTTAGTGCCACACATGTGTACTACTCTTCTTGTTGGGTCCCCTCGATTTGAGGCTACCACTAGCTTGAATATTAGACTAAAAGGGTATAATTTCCACTCAAGCTCAATATTAGGCTAGTTGTGTCAAATGGCCACTGATATAGGTAGTGGAATGACATGAATCTTGGAAATGTCTCTTAAGCATTACTTTTGGAGCCCCTCTCAAACATAATACTTGGAGTAATCTAAGCACATAACTCTTTTTATCTCTCATGCACCAATCATGATCAAAGGTTTGATTTTAGTTCCTTTTGGAGCCCCACTCAAACATAAGCCTTGTGGTATTATAAGCCCATGGGCTCTTTTTATCATTCATGCATCAATCATTACTAAAGGGGCTAATCAACATAATGAGTATGGCACACCTAGAAGGGCATTAAATGAAGTATGGCAGAGAAAAGTGACTCCCCGTGGCTAGATATGTCCTTTAATGAGATCAATATATGGAATTTATCAATCATTTAGCTAGATCATAAGCCACTAGCTTAAATGGCATAGTTCTCAAGCAATAGACTATTTAATAAAGGGACAAATATCCAAGGAATTTGTATGACAAGCACTTGAGAGACTCAAAGGTTTGAGAGGTTTGAAGGCTAAATTTAATTTTAATAACTCAAATAAAATAGTTATAGTTAGGATTCATAATTTTTTAAGCATCCTTACTAGGTCTAAGTTTGTATCGAGACAACTCCCTTCCTTTTACCTCTTGATTAATTTCCTCCATCTTACAGTTCAAACTACTCACTAAGGAAAATATGTCTAAGATTTGAACCCCTTATCTAACTATGATGGAACCATCAGTAAATCTTCTAATACAATAGGGATTCTAGGTCCTCCCTTTTTATCCATAACAACTAATTCCTTAGCCAAAGGGGGCCTTGAATATGGGGATTTCTTTAACAAATATTATTTTAGTGTATCTATCTTCTTTTTTTTAACTCAAATGGGTATATTTTTTATTTTTATGATATTTTGGAGAAATCCTAGAATGAAATAGCAATAGCCAGATCAACCAATTACAATTAGATCAGAAGATAAACTTCTATAGGACCAAGAATTAAAACAAATTTCAAGAAAGATAAAAAATTTATACATCATCAACAACATCACTCTCTTTTATGAACATTTAAGGAAGCGACTGAAAAATACAAGGTACTCCATTTCTACTGAGGTTTCCTTGAGGCAGAAGGCAGGCTTTATTTGCCAAAGAATCAGCTTGATTGTTTAGCTATCTCAAGATATGGAAAGAAGAGACCCCGTCGAAGTCTTTCAAGATGTTCCGAATTCGCTGCAAGATTTTGTCCAATGATGGATTGTGAACTAAGATGCAAATTTTAACAATTTAATCAAGATCTCATATTCCCCGAAAATTTGGATTTCCTTGTAACTGATCTCCTTAGCAATATGGCAAGCCATGAGGAGGTTGTAACTCTCTGCATGGTTATTCGAACAAGCTCCTAGGCCCCAACCGTAGCAGGTATCTCTCACACAATTCAGGGAGGAAATTAGCCCGTCGGCACCTATAATGCCAAGATTCCCCTTGGATGCACCATCAAAGAAAATAGAAGCAATTCCATTACTCTTCCACCATGAAGTAAATTTATCTGCAGATAATCTCAAACTCCAAGGAGGAGAAGACATTGGTTTGAAGTTTATATGCTTTCTCCCTTGCATAGAGCACCCCAACCACGTAGCAAGTTCGTGAGGGAGAGGAGAAATGCAATTTCTGACAGATTCTAAAATCTGGAATTTAACTTTAGAGGCCACGTCAATTGGAGTCAACGTTCTGTCATTGAAGATGAGATCATTCCGTGCCAGCCAAACCTTCCACCATATGCACTTTGGAATTGTATGTCAGGAATTACACCAGCCAACATTTTTCCCATTATACTCAGGGATCCTTTCTTTCCAGGAAGTGAATAGAGCCAGAACTGTCATACCAGAGGGAGAATCAATCATCAGATCTTTTAATACCAATTTCCACATTGTCTAAGTGCACACAATCCACAGATAAATGATCGGATGTTTCTGATGTTGCTTTACAAAAACAACAATGAAAAGGGACCATGAAATCCATGTTTAACCAAGTTCTCACCAATCAAGACCTTTTTATGCATAAGAAGCCATGAAAAAAAAAATTACCTTAGGAAGGCTGAATGGAGACCATACCGTCTTCCACTGCACAGGGGACAGAATGGAAACATGAGGAGTTTGTAAAGCTAAAAAACCATGGGCAGTTGAATAGACTCCAGGCCGTCCCCAACCCCATTTGTCTTACGATGGACAGGAGCCAATCCAGACAGAGCAATGATCAACAATTTTTGAAAAGGAATAAACCGTTCTGGCATCTTCGGGAGAGTCCAACCTACCCAATTCCCATCGCTATCCCAAGAGAAGATATCTGCTAATCGAAGGAAACCTTTGTTAGATAGCCACAATTTGATCTCATTGAGCGAATTTATGGAGGAAAGAGGAGGATGACCAAGAATATTATCATCCCACAGAAAAATTATTTTCCCATTGCCTCGGATTCTATAGAGATGATGTTGGATTAGTTTTATTCCTTTCCTGCACAAATTCCAGATAGCTATACATGTTGGAGTATTCCCTGAATTTATATTTCTCAAGGAACCACCCTTTAGGTATTTCATCAATAAAAGCTTGCTAACCGAATGATTTTTATCAGCAAATAGCTGCCAAACAAGTTTACCTCCCAAGGTTAGGTTTGCCAATTTAGGATCACGAATTTGCAATCTGCCTTCCGAAAGAGGTCTTTTGATAGTCTTCCAGTTGACCAAATGGATCTTATTTTGATTGCCTTTACCACCATTCCAAAGGAAATCCCTGGGAATCTTGGAAATCTGCCCGGTGATGGACTCGGGGGCAAGGAGCAAAGAAGACTGAAAAATAGGGAGGGATGAGAGGGATGCCTTTATCAAGACCAACTTTTGAGCTTTAGTCAACCAATGTCCACCCAAAGAGACAATTTTGGATTTTAATTTGCTTATTACTTCAAGCCAAAGCGAAGGAGGGCTAGCTCCCAAGGTCAAGGGGAGACCCAAATATTTGATCTTATCCCACTTATCATATCCAAGAAAGCCCATAGAACTAGCAATTCGAAGCAATTTCAGATGTTCAACATTCCAACCATATACAACACTCTTTTCTTTGTTAATCAAGGCTCCTAAGATTAAACAGAACTTTTGTAAAATTTCATTGAAGGCATGAACAATATTTAAAGAAGCCCCACCCAGAAGAAGAGAATCATCAGCAAAGAGAGCATAGTTGATATGATCCACTCCTCTTGCATCCCTAATACCAGGAATAACACCTACAACCATATATGCAGAATTTTTTCTACTTAAGCTTCAACCATCAAAATGTATAGGAAAGGTGACAGAGGACACCCTTGGCGCAGTCCTCTCGAGGCTTGAAAAAATTCTAAAGGTCTACCATTGACAAGGGGAGCAATCCAAGCTGTATTTATAGGCTTTAATCAAACTAACAAACTCCACACTAAAACCGAAAGTGAGAAGAACTTGATAGAGAAAAGAGAGCTTGACCTGATCGAAGGCATTTTTCATATCGAGCTTAATGATCATACCTTTCTCCTTCCTTTGGAAACTGGAATGAATGGCCTCTTGCACTTGCATCATGTTGTCTACTAGATGCCTTCCTTTAACAAATCCCCCATGCAGAGGAGAGATTAAAGATCCCAATAATGGCTTAAGTCTGTTAGCTAAAAGTTTGGCCAGAATTTTATAAGAGGCGTTGCAAAGCAAGATAGGCCAAAACCTATCAAAGGATGTTGGATTTACTTTCTTGGGGATTAAGGCTAAAAAGGTAGAGTTGGTACAACCTCCCACTTTGTCTTTCTTAAGAAAGGTAGAAATCATGCGAAGCAAATCATGTTTTATAACTGGCCAACATACTCTATAGAAATGGATGGAGAAACCATCCATTCGAGGAGCTTTATCTGGCTCCATACCCCAGATAACCTCCACTACATCTTTTTCAAAAAATGGTTTTACTAGACCAGCATTTGACTCAGCAGAGACTAAAGATGGAATGTTGGATAAAAAATCAGTTTTAGTTGCATTATCAGAAATGCCATCCTCTATAAACAGCTGAAGAAAATGTAAATTAGCAGTCTGTTTAATTTCCAAGTGCCCTTTGATAGCTCCACCCTCACTAGAAAAAATTTATGGTATATGATTGAGGGAAAGTCTTACTCTGCATTGTCTGTGAAAATAGGTAGTATTTTTATCACCGGCTTGGAACCATAAACTCCGTGACTTCAGGCGCAAATATTATTCTTCTTGTCTGATCCAGCGGATTATTCCTCTGAAAGATCCAATATGGTACATGGTTCATAGAAACGGCGTTTGAAGAAATCGGACGGCAAAACAAAATACATAGATCGAAAGTCGGAAGCTTTTCTCCTTTCGCAGATCAGAGGTCGGAAGCATTTCACTTCCGCAACGACGGAAGCTTCCAAGCTTTTCCCCTTCCGCAACAGCGGGGCTCGGAAGCCTTTCCTCTTCCGCAACGGCGGAAGCCTAACAGACATTCAGGCGGATCGAAAGTCGGAACGCTTCTGCAGCCGCAACGACGGAAGCCCAAAAACTTAAAAGATCGGTGAAATTGCTCGACGGGATCGGAAGAAGAAGTGGTGCACCATCCGCAACGGCGGAAGCCAAAGTAACTGAGACTTTCGACTTGAAAACCAGCCGATAGCCGATTGAAATAGAATTCGTCGGAATCGTTGCTTATCCTCTTCCGCAACGGCGGACGAACAGATGACTTCAACCTTCCGACTTAAACCCTGCAAGTGGTCGCGCGGGGACGTTTTAGAAATGGTTTTTGTAGGATGTTGATGCCGTATGATGCCGTGTTGATAGGGAGAAGGACAGTCGAGGGCAGTTGGCAGAAGGAGGTGAACAGTCACGTTCTTGAGTGTTTTTCCCATTGTAATGGCAAAGAAGAGTATAAAGGAGAGTTCGTGAAGAAGCACAGATGACGGGGTTTTTCTGAGTTATAGAAGCTGGGCAAGTTTGCTGAAAAAAGGATCCACATGCTTTTGAAGTCAACCATCCCTAGTTGTTACTTGGCTTCTTTGATTGTTGAAGTCCAGTTTGTAACTTTCATAGAGGAGGTCTTAAAGACTTTGCTGTTGATACCTAGTTTCTGTGATTGTCAAGAGTCGATCTGTCTTCTCTGTTCTATTTGGCTTCTCTTTGCTTCGAAAGCCAATTTGTATTATTCCAGAGAAGAGGTCTTGGAGACTTTTGCCCATACTGCTGAACTGATTTGCAGAGTCCAGAACCATTTGTACCATTTTTAAAAGAATTAATTGGATCTGTTCCCATTGGAGAGGGACCCGAAGACGTAGCCCAGTGGAGGGGGTGAACTCCATTATCAATTTATGTTGGTGACTCTGGTTTTGTGTTTTTTGCTTGACATCTGTTTATCAGTCTTGTTTTTCATTCCTGTTCTGAGCATTTAATTTTCTGTTAATGCTGTTCCATTAATTAACCTGTTGCACGCATTCTTCTACAACAAACTTTTAATGCACTAAAGTTGAGGTCCTACAGATCATATTTGGTATCAGATCTGGTTGACTGTTGTGCAAGTTTGTGAATGCTTACTAGGTCCAGGTTAAAGGTTGGTGAAGGAGAATTAGTTGAAGGAGATCCTGAGATTGGCTCCAGGAGAATATTCTCAAGAACCATGTCTTCTCCACGAGGGGAAGAAGAAGGACATACTGAACAGGAAAAACCTGTTATGTCTGAAACTGAGTTTCTAGAGGCTTTTATGAGCATGAAAGCCATGATGGAACTTCTACTCGAAGAGCGAGCAGAAAGGAAGAAGAAAGAAGAAGGATCTTCATCCAGAGATGCAGAAGTGAAGCCGGAAGAAAAGGGTAAAGGAGTAGGAGGTGATGGTGATCCTCCTGATACTAAACATACTTTTTCTTCTTCTCATACTTCTCATAATGCAAGTCCTAATATGCCTTATTTCAAATTGGATGTAAAGTTTGAATTACCTATTTATAATGGAGATGTAGATGCTGAAAAATTAGACAATTGGATCAAGCAGCTTGAAGTATATTGCAGGGTGCAGGGCATTAATGATGACCCTTCCAAGATCCAATTGGCCACTTTGAGAATGAGTGGAATGGCTCTTACTTGGTGGGAGAGCAAGATTCAACAAGATCTTCGAAAGAATGGTAAAATTATTTCAGTTTGGAATGAATTCATTGAAGTATTGAGGAAGAAATTTTATCCTTTAGGTCACATGCAGCAATTAACCATGAATTGGCAAATGTTTAGACAAGCTAAAGGACAAAGCATTCAAGACTATACTCATGAATTCCGAATATTGCATTGAATGTTTCATTAGATACACAGGAAACTCTTCTTAAGTACATTGGTGGTATGCATTCTTATTTGAAGCATACTTTGTTAATGTTTAATCCCAGTAATTTGGATGATGTATGTGTTCAAGCTACCCATTTAGAAGCCAGGGGTAAGCATGCTAATGATACTTTTGTGAAGAAGTCATTTAAATTTGACAGCAAATCAAAAGGTAAAGATAAGGGGAAAAAGAAGATGGCTACTGTTAAGAAAGAGGGTGAAAAGCCTACGTGTTCGCATTGTCAGAAAGGACATGATGTCTCCAAGTGTTGGAAACTTCATCCGGAGTTAAGGCCAAAGAAGTACGGAGGAAACAAAGACAAAGGAAAAGCAAAAGCTACTGCAGTAGTTGTTCAAGACTTGGGATCCGACTCAGGTGATGAAACGAAGGTTACAGCTGTCAGAATCCAAGGTAAGGATAAAAGTATCACACTTCCCATTGATGCACAATCAAGTTCTAGTGCAAGTACAAGTCTGCCATCTACTTCTAAGCAAAATGATAAATATAGAAGTGCACTGTTTCATGTTCCTGTCATTGCAAATCACACAAAGATTGATACATTGTTTGATAGTGGTTCACAAGTAAATCTGATATCAGAAGAAGTGGTTAAGAAATTGCATTTAGTTACTGTGCCTCATGAAAAGCCCTATCCTCTAGGTTGGGTTACTAATGATACACGATTGCAAGTTACAAGGAAATGTGTATTAAAATTTGCAATTACTGAAAAGTTTAGGGATGAGGTAGAACTAGATGTAGTGCCACTTGACATTTGTGGAATTGTACTTGGGAGTCCATATTTGTATGACCGGAAAGCAGTCTTTTATAGAGAGCAGAATAAGTATCATCTTTTTAAAGAAGGTATGGAATATATTGTACGAGCACATAAGATAAAAACCAATCTAGCAATAGTCTATGCAGGACAAATGAAGAGGTTGGTAAATTCTAGTAAGAATTTTGTGTTGATGATGGTTAAAATGAAAAATGATGAAGTCTCTAAATATTTTGAAGAATGTGACCCTAAGCATAAATCTGAATTGATTGACATCATTTCTGAGTATGATGATTTGTTTCAAGATCCGAAGGGGTTACCACCGAAGAGAGAGATTCAGCATGAGATACATTTGCAGCAGGATGTGCCACTCCCGAACATAGCCATGTACCGGATGTCTGTAATGCAGAACGAGGAGATCAAGAAGCAGGTTCAGGAGCTGATTGAGAAGGGGGTCATCCGGCCCAGCACTTCTCCTTGTGGCTCTCCCATAGTCTTGGTTCCAAAGAAGGATGGGTCATGGAGGATGTGTATCGACTACAGGGCCCTTAACAAAATCACCATAAAAAACAGGTATCCTCTTCCCCGCATTGATGATTTGCTTGATCAGTTGAAACATGCAACTTACTTTACAAAATTGGATCTGCGTAGTGGGTATCATCAAATCCGTGTCGCTGAGCATGATGCTTGGAAAACAGCTTTTAAGATGAAACAGGGTTTATGATGAATGGCTTGTGATGCCTTTTGGGCTCTGTAACGCACATGCTACTTTTATGCGGGTCATGAATGATGTCTTTCGTTCATTCATTGATGATTTTGTAATTGTGTATCTAGATGATATCCTTGTGTTTAGCAACACTTGGGAAGAGCATGTTGTACATGTGAAAAAAAAATTAGATGTACTGAGAAAGGAAAAGCTTTATGTAAAAATGTCTAAATGTGAATTTGCTAAAACTTCTTTAGTATATCTAGGCCATATCATTGGTGGAGGCCACCTGCGAGTGGACCCAGCCAAGGTTGCTGTCATTGTAAACTGGCCACGACCTAACACCGTTACTGAAATCAGAAGTTTTTTGGGTTGGGTTCAGTATTGGAGGAAATTCATTTCTGGGTTTTCTTCCATTGCTGCTCCATTACATGCGTTGACAAGCATTAAAGAAATTTTCCAGTGGGGAGGCAA
>LPNX011100483.1:405698-483444 GCA_001517045.1 Pseudotsuga menziesii
GACAACAGTTTCATGTCGTCATTAAGTACAAAAAGGGAATTCATAATAAAGTAGCAGACATGTTATCAAGGCCACCTACAAATGCTTCAATCATTCTTCAGAATAGTTCATTAACACATGAAAGTTATATTGAACAGTATGCAGAAGATAAAGATTTTAAGAAAGTATATGCATCACTAATACATGGTAAACAGGAAGAGAACTATTATGTGCATAATCAGCTCTTGTATCATCTCGGTAAACTCTGTATTCCAGAGAAAGAAAGAGTGCATGTGATCTGAGAGGCACATAGTTCATTGATTGCAGGACATTTTGGTGTAAGTAAAACGTTGTCTGTATTGCAGAATCAATGTTATTGGCCTCAAATGCAATAAACTGTAGCTAAATATATAAGAGGTTGTGTTATGTGTGCAACAAGTAAGCCTAGAAATAGGAAATTGGGTTTGTACACTCCTCTTCCAGTTTCTTCTCATCCTTGGGAAAGCATTTCTATGGACTTTGTAGGAGGACTACGTATGTCTAGAAAAGGGCATGATTACCTATATGTCGTTGTGGATAGGTTCAGCAAAATGTGTATCTTGATGCCATGTAACAAGCATATCACTGCTGAACAAACAACTCTTTTATTCTTTCAAAATGTTTGGGTACATTTTGGGCTGCCCATGTCTATTATATATGATCGAGATTCCCGGTTCTTGGGAAAATTCTGGTCAACTTTATGGGAGCTTATGGACACTAAACTGAAGAAAAGTACAGCTTTTCATCCACAGACCGATGGGAAAACAGAGGTAGTAAACAAAACAGTGGTTCAGTTGCTCAGAGGATATTGTAGTAAACATCCTAAACTTTGGGATGAACAGTTGCAGTATATACAACATGCTTATAATCATGCAATTCATTCTTCCACGCAAAAATCTCCTTTTGAAACTTGTTTTGGTTATCTACCAAAAACACCGATGGACTTCTCTTTTGGCAAAGATGCAGTGGATGGACATCATGATGCAGAAAAAGCTTTAAAGTTCATTCAGAGAATCCAAGCAATGCAGCAGGCAGTTCAAGAACAGTTGGAGAAGAGCCAGGCCAAGTACAAGGCTAGGCATGATAAGCATCGAATTGATCATCAATTTCAGGTAGGTGACAGAGTTTGGTTACACATCACCAAAGAAAGGATGAAAGGTGAAGGTAAAAAGCTTAAACCTATCAGGTATGGTCCTTTTGAGATCTTGGAAAAGATCGGTACTAATGCTTTTCGCTTGAATTTACCTCCATACATGCAAATTTATTCAGTTGTCAATGTTGAGAATCTTAAACTGTATGAGCCTCCTATGATCATGGATGAAGAAATTAACATACAGATTCCTTTAATAGATGATTTGGCACCTGAATATATGAGAGATTTGGAGGATGATGTTATTCTTGACAAAAATGTAAGAACTTCACGAAGGGGGAATGCTGAGTACCTTCGAGTGGGGCTGAAAGGAATGCATCCTAGCAAAGCAAGATGGATGGAGATTGGTAAAGTGAGGGAACTTTACCCTCACTTACTTGCAAAATAATTCAGGCTTTTGGTGGTCCAAAAGCTCTTCAATGGGGAGGATTGATCTGACGGATTATTCCTCTGAAAGATCCAATATGGTACATGGTTCATAGAAACGGCGTTTGAAGAAATCGGACGGCAAAACAAAATACACAGATCGGAAGTCGGAAGCTTTTCTCCTTCTGCAGATCGGAGGTCGGAAGCATTTCACTTCCGCAACGGCGGAAGCTTCCAAGCTTTTCCCCTTCCGCAACAGCGGGGCTCGGAAGCCTTTCCTCTTCCGCAACGGCGGAAGCCTAACAGACATTCAGGCGGATCGAAAGTCGGAACGCTTCTGCAGCCACAATGGCGGAAGCCCAAAAACTTAAAAGATCGGTGAAATCGCTCGACGGGATCGGAAGAAGAAGTGGTGCGCCATCCGCAACGGCGGAAGCCAAAGTAACTAAGACTTCCGACTTGAAAACCAGCCGATAGCCGATTGAAATAGAATTCATCAGAACTGTTGCTTATCCTCTTCCGCAACGGCAGACGAGCAAATGACTTCAACCTTCCTACTTAAACCCTACAAGTGGTCGCGCGGGGACGTTTCAGAAACGGTTTTTGTAGGATCTTGATGCCGTATGATGCCGCGTTGATAGGGAGATGAACAGTCGAGGGAAGTTGGCAGAAGGAGGTGAATAGTCATGTTCTTGAGTGTTTTTCCCATTGTAACGGCAAAGAAGAGTATAAAGGAGAGTTCGTGAAGAAGCACAGACGATGGGGTTTTTTTGAGTTATAGAAGCTGGGCAAGTTTGCTGAAAAAAGGATCCACATGCTTTTGAAGTCGACCATCCCTAGTTGTTACTTGGCTTCTTTGATTGTTGAAGTCCAGTTTGTAACTTTTATAGAGGAGGTCTTAAAGACTTTGCTGTTGATACCTAGTTTTTGTGATTGTCAAGAGTCGATCTGGCTTCTCTGTTCTATTTGGCTTCTCTTTGCTTCGAAAGCCAATTTGTATTATTCTAGAGAAGAGGTCTTGGAGACTTTTTCCCATACTGCTGAACTGATTTGCAGAGTCCAGAACCATTTGCACCATTTTTAAAAGAATTAATTGGATCGGTTCCCATTGGAGAGGGACCCGGAGACGTAGCCCAGTGGAGGGGGTGAACTCTGTTATCAATTTCTGTTGGTGACTCTAGTTCTGTGTTTTCTGCTTGACATATGTTTATCAATCTTGTTTTTCATTTCTGTTCTGAGCATTTAATTTTCTGTTAATGTTGTTCCATTAATTAACCTGTTGCACGCATTCTTCTACAACAAAATTTTAATGCACTAAAGTTGAGGTCCTACAGATCATTGTCGGAAGGAAAGAAAATAATTTGCTTGAGCAGACTTCACCCTGACCAAAAGTGCTTTTGTAATTTCAGAATCCTCCATATTGAATTGAATGTCTGCTAAAACTTTCATGGTTTCTTTTTTGCTGCTAAATGGAGACGTGAGAGGTTTCTTTATCCATGCTTTCAAAGCATACTTTGATCTCTTAAGTTTTGGTTCCCAAACGTAATTGGGAGAAGCATCCACATACTGAGACCAAGCTTCACTCACGGTTTCCCAAAACCCATCACACTCAATCTATAAGGGGTTGAATCTGAACGGAATAGGACCTAAGTCTTCATCTTCTTCAACTAGCAAGGAAATGGGATGATGATCGAAAGATAACTTAGGCAATTTTTTAGAAGATATAAGATAATTCTTATCCAACAAGGAGCTTTCAACCAAGAATCAATCCAAACGAGCAAGTATGATGGCTACCCCAGTTCTGTTGTTGGACCAAATAAATCGACCCTTCTTGGGTTTGAAACCAAGGAGGTCCCATGAATGAATCATGAACTCCACATATTCTTGCAAAGGATCTTTGCCTAGCACACCTCCTTTTTCCTCATTAGGATAAAAAATAATGTTGAGATCCCTTGCCACGATGATATTTCTGAGAGTGTGTTTTTCCAGAAAATTTGACAAAGTATTCCAACAATCCTTCTTCTCAACAAGATTTACAGTGACATACAGTATTACTTGCTGTAAGAAGAAGTTTTGAGTAGATCCAATGTTGAGAAACAAAAGAGGAATTCAGAGTAAACTTATCCTCTGACCAAATTGTTGTTAGGCCCCCACAGGTGCCCCGAGTGCTGATTGCAATACCAGTATTATTTTTCCACTTAGTCTTGCTTAGTATAATAACTCATCTTCATCAATCTTTGTCTCTTGCAGTAAGAGGATGTCTCTAGGTTCCATTCTCATAAGGTCTTTCACAGCTTCTGCTTTTTTGGGATTCCCCAGTCCCCTACAATTCCACGAAACAATCTACATTATTTACCTGCGCAAGAGGGAGTTGGCCCACCCTTTTGGGGTTTGTTCCGCTTGCTTCTTCCCATAGACATCTCAATGGTGGCCCGATTTCCCTGCATTTTTAAACGCTCCACTTCTTCTTCTCTAATCTCTTTATGATACTTTCTGCTAACCTTTTTTGAGGATTTCTTAATAGAATCTCCATCCGAGGAGCCGGGAGAATCAACTGACTTTTTCTTAAGAATTTCGGCATAGGAAGGAGAAGAAGAGGGTCTTGAAGGGGATTTGTGAATTTCCTGGAAGATTGGATCAACAAAAGGAGATTGAAAAAAATAGGGCAAGGATTCTCTTAAGACCCAAAAGTTACTTCACTTTCAACTAAGAGCATATCTGAAGGCTGCACCTCACCTTCTTCGAGAGCAGGGGGAGTCTGTTCATCCGAAGGACACAAGGCAACAAATGGGTTTTATGAGGCTGAAATTTTTCCTAAATCTTGGTTTGTATAATTCTTCTTCTCAACAGAATTGACTCTAATCCCTGATTGAGCTCCTTTTCCTTTCGTTATGGTGTCTTGCTTAAAGGAGCCTACTTTCTGAACATGAGTCCATTGCTCAACCTTATCTACTACAAGGTTTTCTTCTGATTTTTTCTTGCAGTTTCTAGCAAAATGGCCATATCCATGACAGTGGCGACATTTGAAAGGAAGCTGCTCATAATCAAGCTCCTAAATATGAGACCAATCTCCCATAGTTAAATTGATCGCCTCATGCAACCCAATCTCTAAATCAACTTCTATGCAAATTCTTGCACACGAATATTGGCCTTTACTTTCTGCCCCATCAATATACTTTCCAAGCTTATTCCTGATGGTTTCCAAAGATTCAGGATTCTAGCAATGGAGCGGAAGATGAGGAAGTTGAACCCAAACAGGAACTGCTGAAGGAACATCCTGAGTGGGATTGAAATTAGGAGTCCATTTGTTCAAATAGAGCCCCTAAGGACCCATGAAGTAGGGTCCATTTCGAAAGATGAGGTCTCTGTCTTCTACTGAATCAAACACAAAGACGTAAAAACCTCTTTCGACAAAGTGCTTACGGATTCCTTCGGTGACCAGAGGCCTCCAATTACGCTGTACCCAACCATCTATTTCCTTGGGAGAAGGCCAAAGCCCAGTAAATTGACCAATTAGTCCACGTTCAGAAAGATTCAGAGCCGTCCGGCATGGTCTCTTAGCTAGCAGTTTGACTGATGGAATATCCACTTTCTTCACAAATTGCTGCACTAAAGAGCTGCCCTTCCTCTTGCCACAGGAAGCAACCTGTCTTTTGAAAGCAACCAATCTTTTGAAAGCAACCAATTTAGGAGGAAGGGGGGGGATCACCTCTAGAATCCATGATACATAAACCCTAGACAATAATCCCAAACTCCCAACACCACACTGGCTCCAAGAGAGCTGCAAAAACCAAAGAAATGGCCTGCCTACAGGATCAATAGAACCAGATCCACAACAAAAACCCAATCCAGGACCTCTCAAGGAAGAGAACCGAGAGCTTCACTGAAAGAGACTTAATATCCAAAGTTCAAGCGTAAAACCTTCAAGATCTCACTGAAACGATTGATTCACAAGAAGATGAAAAATAAATGGACCAGGAATAGCACAAGCAGAGACCGACAGCAGTAAAAGCAGCATGACTTGCAAAACAAGCACGCCGATCAAGAGCCAAGAGGAACCCACTATCAAGAATTTAAAAAAAAAAGTTCTCGGAGCCAAATCACCAACCTAGGTTCATTGTATCTATCTTTGAAAAAGATAGATAGTAGGAATAAATAAAAATGTTTTTCTTGTCTTTTTTCGGTGTCTCCCTTGGAATTGCATTCCTTGAGTTTGTTGTTGTAGTCCCTAGCTTCAGTGCTTCACTTTTTCCTTTTAACGTTTTCTCAAAGCTATACTTCCTTTGTTCCTCTTCTACCATTTCTTTGTTTAGGTCCCTATAACCTTTCATTGATTTGGTATTAAAATTGACATTGCCTTCCTCATTTGTTACTACAATCTATAAAGTTTTCAAGGACTCCCTTAGATTTTTCTCTTTTTCCTTCTAGACCCACCTTCTAACCGGTCCTAGACATTTTTTCCAAATGTGACCAATTGCATGTAAATTAGAACATTTGAATGGGATTTTCCAATTATCCAAAGTTTGATTGAGTTTCCACTTACCCCATATAATCTTCAATTCCTTCAACAAACCCTCCTAAAGGTCAAGTTCCACTTAAATATTTATAACCTTCCTATCCACTTTAGAAAGAAAAACAACCTCTAAATCAATGAACTTTCTCAACTCATCCCTAGAGTCTATTGACTAATTCCATAGGTAATCCAACACCCACATAGACTGCATAAACATAGTTTCCTTTATAGGGTGAAAACTTGGTTTCTACATGCTTAAGTTTAGCAAGGAAGGACCCAAAAAAACACCTTTATGCTAAAATTCTCTCCACATTAGCTCCATAATGAAACTCAAAGGTGAGCCAACCTTGTATAAGAGTGTGGAACTCCAACAAATACCCTAATAACTTATACTAGGTCTTCTCCATCCAAAAACATAGAGAACCTCTAAAAGCTTGCTTCCCCATAAAACATTTGATTAGGGCAAATATCATTCCATTCCCCTGTCCTTACTTAAGACCAACCTTACTTTATCCTTTTGAGTATTGATACACATTTGCTTCCTTTTACTCCCCACCCATCATAAGTTAGAGAGATTTTCCATCCTATTGATTTCTTCCTCATATCCACCTAACATTTCTTCCTGAGTTAAGGCTCCAAACCCTTGTCCAAGACCAGTTATGTGCCTAGCAGATAATCTACTCCCAAATCTTTGAGCCTCTTTCAACACTTTGTAGGTCTATAATGTATAGCCTTCCCTTGTAATGGTGATAGTAATGAAACCCCCACCTCGAGAGAGTCATAATTATCTCTCTCCATGACAACCCATTCTTCAATCTATGTCAATGACATGGAATGCACCTCCTTAACATCCTTAGATGCTTTTTCACCATGCTTGTAGTAAACATTAGGTACCTCCTTCATTTTTGGTTCATCCACTAAAGATGTTGATTCTCCTAAGGTGCTAGTTAGGTTTGAACCCCCCAAAACCTTTGTTAATCTCTTTGCTATAAGCCCTAGACCCTTTCCAAATTTTTAGTAGCTCATCTCTTATATTAAAGATAGACTTTAGGTTTACCTCCTCCTCGTCGTCATAAGAGTAGCCTATTAACTCATCCTCCATGATGGGGAATTGACAACTAAAGTTGGGCTGGTACTCGCGTGACACGGGGTCCAGGGATCCATTCCTGCTACCACTATACCCCTAGGTGCACCACACCCGCCCGCAAGCCATGGGACTTCATAACAACTGAACCGCCAATGAGCCACACCCGTAAAAATGAAATACATTCCACAACCTAACATCGTAGTTACTTTGATCCATCCATCCATAATACTAACATTAGTATATATATAACACTCTCCATATATATAATTCTAGAATATAATATGTTAAATAAAAGTAAAAATAAATAAATTTAATGAGACTTCAATAATAATAATTCTCATATATATTATAAAAATGAAATTATATGAATATCTCATAATAATAATAAAAAATAACGTAAAATTCTATTTGGCACCGTTTCGAAAGAAAAAACCATTTTGTTTTCCTTAAAAAGCAAAATATATATTTGTAAGGATAATGCCTGCAATTAATTGATATAATAACTAAATGATCGAGAAGTAATCATACTTACTCTACCATCTCCTTTTTCATCTTGTACAATATAACATAGATGATTATGCCCCACCGCCACTATTAAAAGTTGATTTCTACCTTCCAGCGAGGTCCAAGAGTGGATTGAGCAATATCCCCAGTTTGCTCTATAAAATGCTCCCACCGCAACCTTTCGGTTTCAACCTGCTCACCTGAGATATCAAGAAAATGAGAGGTGATTGATCAAACATGGAAAGAGCCCACGTGTCTATACATTTATAAAATTCAATTCCTTTCTCTGGAGACTTGGACCCTAGGGAACCTCAATTTGATCCTGGCATACATTTGTTCTGTGCTGACAATCTGGAGAGGGCAGAGATCAGGCAAAAGTTTCTTAATTTATGAGCAGGGGACTCGAAATCAAATCTTGGGAGCTGATCATTTTCCATTTCGAGCACGCCCAGATGAAATACAGACTTGCCAGGTGTGTTTGATAAATTTTCCCTAGCTGTCATGAATCCACTGTTCTTGATTTTTGATATGAAGGAAGAAGGCTATAGAGGATCAGAATTTAATATTTTCAAATCAAGGGATCAGCTCATGGATGGTGGGCAGCCATAGATTGTACGTTTTGTTATCTTGGATGATTTTGCCTATGATCTGGAGCCCTTAGGAAACGGTTTCTGTTTTACTGTTTTTCAAGGGGGATTTCTTTAGTTGTTTTTGTTCGGGTTCCATTCTGCTTGAATTTGATGAAGAACAGACGATTTTGAGAGATGGGTAGCCTAGTTTGAGGCCTTATAGAACTTTCTTTTAAACCCTTGTCCTTTGGGTTGTGTCTCTGGTAACCAAACAAGAATATTGTGATATCTTCTTGGAGAGAAGAAGAGGAGGGCATCTATTATGTCTCTAGATTAGCCCCTGTAGATTCCAGGATGGCCCAGAAACTGTTTTATATGGGCTCGATTGGGGTACTGCTGTTATTGTATATGTTTGGATCAGTTGAGATAGCTGTAAGTGGGAACTCTGTATTGAGTGGCGCGGCTGATAGTATTGTTATACCAATGGAGTCTCCGGCCCCAGCTAATGATCCAGGAGGAGAGGGGACATGGTATGGCAATATACAGTATCTTTTGAACATCTCTGCTATTGGGGCATTGTGCTGCCTGCTTCTTTTTTTGTTTGTGAAATTGCGGAGCGATCACACGTTGCCAGGACCTTCTAGCCTGGCTGACAAATTGTTGGCAGTGTGGCACACGACCGGTCAGCAGATTGCTCGAACCTGCGGGGCAAATGCAGCGCAGTTTCTCCATGTGGAGGGCGGAAGTTTTGTTGCCTTTGCTCTTATTTCTCTCTTAGCAATCTGTTTTCTCCTCCCGCTGAATCTTTATGCAGGGACAGTCCCCATGGAAGATCAATTCTCGAAAACTACTGTGAGTCATATTAAGCACGGGTCTCCGTTACTGTGGATGCATGTATTGTTTATGGTGGTGGTGGTTGCTGTAGTTCATTATTGTATCAGAGCATTGGAGGCGCGATTAAACGCCACAAGATTCCATGATGGAAATCTCTCAGTTGATTCTATCTCTGTCTTTACTCTTATGATCCAAGGAGTTCCAAAGACACTGGACATTGTCAAGAGACTGCTTCAAGAATACTTCGAGGTACGTTATCCTGAAAAGGTGTATAGAGTGATAGTACCGCCAGATTTGGCTTCTCTGGATGACCTGGTAAAAGATCTGGTAAAAGTTCGGGATGATATTGCATGGTTGGAGGCTCGTATCCGTGGAAGAGCACTTTCTGAGGAGCAGGAAAATTTCTTGGATTATTATGAGCAAGATAGAGCTGCATATACTGATCTCTCCTTTGAAGGGTGGCACCATGGTTCACATCTGGCCAGTGCGAAGTATAAATTGAGACAATTTATTTTGAAATTACAAGGGATCAAGAATTGGCTTCTATTCAGTTTGGGCTTTACTGAGGAGGAGAGATTGAGGAGGCTCGAAGCTCGACTTGCAGATCTAGAAAGCAGGTTAGCAGTTTACAAAGATGGACAAGCTCAGGGTGCTGGTGTTGCATTTGTCATATTCAAGGATGCTTGTACGGCAAACCAGGCCCTTCAGGACGTAAGGACTGAGCAAAAGAGGCCAATTGGAATGTTTGTATCTGTTACGGAGCTTCAGCTTGAAAGAAGTCATTGGAAGGTTGAGAGAGCACCGCCAGCTACTGACATATATTGGCATCATTTGGGTACCAGCAAATTTTCAATGAAAATGCGCCGGTTGGCTGTGAATGCTGGCCTTCTCATACTGCTATTGTTTTTTAGCTCACCACTTGCAATAATAAGTGCATTACAGACTGCTGGGAGAATTATTAATGCAGAGGCAATGGACAATGCTGAGTTGTGGTTGGCTTGGGTGCAAAGTTCCAGCTGGGCAGCAGCTTTGTTTTTCCAGTTCTTGCCAAATGTGCTTATTTTTGTGAGCATGTACTTGGTTATTCCTGCAGCTCTTTCTTCACTTTCCAAGTTTGAAAGCCATTTGACTGTCTCAGCAGAGCATCGGGCCGCTTTGGTAAAAACATTCTGCTTTTTCCTTGTCAATTTGATTTTTCTACGGGCACTAGTGGAGTCATCCTTGGAGGGTACCCTTCTCAAGATGGGTCGATGTTATTTGGATGGGGATGATTGCAAGAAAATTGAGCAATACATGAGTGCATCTTTCTTATCCAAGTCTTGTCTTTCTTCTCTTGCCTTCCTTATTACAAGCACTTTCTTGGGCATATCTTATGACTTGCTAGCCCCAATTCCTTGGATAAAGAAAAAACTGCAGAAGTTTCGAAATAATGATTTACTACAGCTGGTTCCAGAAGAAACTGAGGTCCACCTCACAGAGACCCAAGAGGACAGTTTGGAAGAGTCTTTGTTATCTGAACGTTACTTCAATTTTGACAGTGGAGACGTGGACTCAACTCAAAGTGGGAACTTAAATGGGCTTGACCTGCAAGGACGAGATCTTTCAGTGTATCCGATAGCAAGGAACCCTCATTCAACAATGCAGACTTTTGATTTTGCTCAATATTATGCATTCAATCTGATCATCTTTGCCCTAACACTGATTTATTCCGCCTTTGCACCACTTGTGGTGCCTGTAGGTGCATCTTACTTTGGGTACAGGTATGTGGTAGACAAATATAATTTTCTATTCGTCTATAGAGTCCGGGGATTTCCAGCAGGCAATGATGGAAAGGTCATGGCAACTGTGCTGAGAATAATGCGAGTGTGCGTGGTTTTGTTCCTGCTTTCTATGTTATTCTTCTTCTCAGTCCGCGGAGATTCTGGGAAACTGCAATTTTTATTTACTTTGGGGTTGATAGTATTCTTTTGTGTCAAATGTGGCTTTGATAAGTTAATATCTTCAACCAATGATGTCTTTCAACCATTTGCATTGGAGGGCATCCAGACCATTGATAGTCTTGTGGATGGTCCCACAGATTATGAGGTATTTGCACAGCCAAAGTATGATTGGGATGCTTCTCGTATTTAATTGTTTTGTAAAATGGAGCATCTTGTCTGATTGATATTTCCCCCATCTA
The DNA here is from genome assembly GCA_001517045.1 of Pseudotsuga menziesii. Taxonomy (NCBI): domain Eukaryota; kingdom Viridiplantae; phylum Streptophyta; class Pinopsida; order Pinales; family Pinaceae; genus Pseudotsuga; species Pseudotsuga menziesii. The sequence goes on from LPNX011100483.1 coordinate 416,919, forward strand.
CTGCACGGTATTGTTGTTCATGCAGTGTTTGTTTCATTATTTTGGTGTAAACAAAGTTACAGAACAACAACATAGCAAGGCAATTTTAAAGCCACAGACTCACTTGTATATAAAAGAGATGCTTGCAGACGTGACAACTGAATATTACGTGATTTTTGCAAATTTTCACTTATGTCATTTAGGTTAAGAATATTTAGTTGTTTCATCTGGTGGAAGCTTTTTGCATAAAAAACTACTGAAATAAGGTTAGACAAGCAAGATGTGAAATTGCAATGGAAGTTGAATGGAACTAGTAGGTCATGCCAATATTTTTTTTTTCCTCGGAAAAAATTCATAATTTTATTTCAAAGTAGAACAAAATTACATCTGCACATGTAAGAGGATCACTAGGATCCCTACATTGTCACATATTTGCTGTCTCATAATGTCATAACCAAATTTTTTTACAAAACTGTAACTGTATAAGCATATCAGCTAGATACATCACAGAAAATATGGGTATCACAACCCAAATCATAAGTAAACAAAAACATCAGATATACTGCCGATAGCAAAGGCCACCACCTCTGAAAACGCCGTCGCCGCCGCAAAGATCCCTAAGGACACAATACGGGTTGCCACGCAAGAGTATGTCCACATTCACCGCCTCCGTCATAAGGCAGGCGATCTTTCTCTGCATTAGATGATCCAGCAGCCCCGAAAGTTAGCCAAAAACCCTCGACCCCAATTCTTGAATCCGAAGCCCACCAACATGACCTCGATCTCGATTCTTGGAGCCGAAACCCTCGACCCCGGAGAAGCCCACCGATCTTGGAAAACTTGGACAGCCAAAGAATCATCTCAAAACCAGAGAATGACCATAAGCACGCTGTATCCTGAAACAGCCCATGAAACTCTTTCATCAAGAAGATCCACCAATGTTGATGAGCCCGCAGGAAGAGCCTGTAGCCATCGCCGGAAGAGCCATTGAAAGCAGTCCGCCGCAGCCGCAAAATGGGACGATGAACCAGCTCACCTCGAGCGTGCAGCTTCCACTACGGCCATGCAGCCGCAAAACGACGCTGAACCCATCCAGCCACCGCCACAAAAGGGATCCGCCGACTGCAAAGGCAAACCGCACTGAAGATCGCTGTCGCCGGCGCAAGAACAGGTCGCCACTTAGGGAAAACTGCAAAACTGGACAGAGCCCACAAAGAAAACCCAAAGCTCCCGCAGAGACTCATTCTTTTGCTACTGCGGACGAATGATCGGTCCATTCCTGAGCCGATCTTTTTGGATCTCGCCACGCTCATACTGGATCGCAGGGTATCTCGAAAGACAGCGTGCCATTGCTCTGTCTTCATCCTCCTTGTGCAAATACAGGAGCAGGAGTGGCGGATCTGAGAGGAGGGGGAGCAAGCCTGGACGATGGCTGGCTGCAGTTCCTCCCCAAACCCTCATCAGGTCATGCCAATATTATCAAACAGGCTTGTTTCAAACATACATCAATGATCAAACATAGAAATAGAGCTCTAATTGGATGGATCTTTTAACACATGTGTTTGATATTTTTTAGTTCTGAAGGCAGTAATCACTTCGTTAGGGAGAACTCACTTTGAAAGGCAGCTTATTAGTGGGGTCATGTCTGTTTTTAAGTTATATCATGGAATTTTAGGACTTTCATGGTAAAACAGGCTTTATTTCAGTATAAACTTCCAAGGACAGGGACCTGTTCTTCTTTATCCTCCTGTCATTCCATGGGCAATGCCCACATCTTGATATTTAAATGTAATTAAGAGATTGTCTATTTCACATGGTCTGGGATTAACTAAGTAGATCTTTTACAACACCAGCCTGTTAATCTATGTTAATCTAAAATTTCCAATGGTATAACAGATTAAGTCTGAGTTGGAGGTCTTGTTTGGATATATGAAGCATGGGGATGCATTCCGAATGTGTCCCCTGTATACTCCTGTCCCAGGAGTTGGGGGGATGCTATGCCACGTCCCTGGAGTGCCCCTCCCCTGCTCTAATAAAAATAGTTGTGCCCTGTTAAATAGAGGCTTCTGGACCCCTATTGTTTAAACAGGGGATTCTGGACTCCCTGTACATCCCCTGTTGAAGCATGGGACTTTGGGATTTTCCTGTCCAGGGTTGAAGAAATGGCATCAAAATTTAACATTTAAGTTTTCTCAGGAGTTGATATACTACCATATGTGGTTCTCTCAGCATGGGCAGTGCAGCCTTTGCAAGTCATGATAAGGATTGTGGATGCCTAAAAGTATGAAGTTATATTTGGGTGCTGAGCCTCAACTGCTCAAACTTGAGAAAAAAACTGTACTTTTTATATTTGTCACCTGTTGTGAATGTCTTGGAAAGACAAAAAAATTCTGTTTTTTATCCTACGTATTTCTTTTGTCAGATTTACCAGAAATAGGATTCTGGATCATTAATGCTGTAGCTGTATGGATTTGTTTGGAAAACATGAATGTGGTGCTTGCTTTATTTGGTGTCTTTCCAGATACAGACATGTAAATGCTCACAATAGATGAAACTCTGCACCTTTGTCGTCACAATGCTCATTGCTCATTTAGCATTCATTTTTATGGTAAATACAGAGGGTTTAGAAAGCATTTGCAATAGAAACAATATGGGCGGAAGTCTTTGTTTTTATAGAAGTAAAAAAAGATATCCCAGGTTGTTAAATTTTAAGGCACAGTATGTTCTTGGTTGTCAGTAAGTTTATCTGATGCAGTTCTCATCTTAAATACATGAATCCAGATCATTTGCAGACTGTGACAGTAATTATGGGCACTAAATAATTCTTAATGGGTTAATAGCTTGAGCTGGTGACTGTCAGTGCACACTGGCAATCAATACCCTTTCCAACTATGAGGGGTCTGTTCCTTGAGGCCAGTGTCTCCACTATGGCAACCAGCAAGCTTATGTCAGACAATATGTTAGCCAGTCCTACTAGGGATAATTGGTCAGTAATTGTGAGGCAACGTCTGATCCAGCCCTTGCAACATGTATATCATACTTGACATTTTCTCTTATCTTGTTATAACTTATTGTTGCCATTCTGCCTGGCATATGCAGCATCAAATTTACTTCAAAACACAATGAATGGTGATCTCTAGAGATGAGTTTATCAAAATTGCATTTGATTAGTCAAGTGTTGCATAATCCTCCCATGTTATGATGGGTATGTCTATCCAGTTTATGGCCGCTCCTTTATGGCACTAGTTGTGGTTCCATCAAATTCACTCCATCAACAGGCTTGCGATTCGGAAAGGTATAAATAGAGGAGAGATTCATTTGCAAAAGGCATGGTCGGAGTTGTGGGATTTCCCCTCCAAGCTTAGTTGTAGAACTTCTGAAGGAAGAAGTTAAGGAGCATTTTAATGTTAGGTTCTTCCATCTTTCTTTATTTTTCTGGGGTTGATTTGATGGCTTGAAATTACTAGTACAGATTTGCTGGAATAATCTGTGGAAGGGCAGTTTTGCTGCAATAAGAGGCCATTAGGGTTGACCCCCTCTTCGTCTTGCTGTAGTCATTGTGATCATTGAAGGATATGTGCTGCTGTAATGTTTGGGTTAGGGCTGTTCACTCTATTTTAAGTGCCGCCTTACATCTAGGGTTTGAAGCTAAGTTCCATGATATGGGAAATGGGTATGAGTTTCTGGAATGCAAATGTGCTGGAAATATGACCCTGAAACATTTGTAAATGGGGAATTGTGATATATATTTTTTTTCCAAGGAAAAAATCACTTTATTCTTATGGAATAAACATGGACTGCCCTCTAGGAGCATACATTACAATACATCAAAATCGTCGAGAGATTTCTTACAATATGGGATTCTGTGATCATCAAAAAAGATCATTGAGTCCTTCTTGCTGCTAAGTTTTGTGACCCAAATGGCCTTACAGGCATACATATTGATTTACTTGTTTGGTTGTTGACAATTTCCTTCACCTCCATTATGCCTGGAGGGAGAGCAAGAGCAATTTAGAGAGCTTGTCAGCTTCAGAATTTAACTCTCTGTAAATGTGATGGAAAGTGATTGACTCAAATGCTGCCATTTGTTCTCTCAAAGTTTTCAGCAAATGTTGGAGATGTGGAGCATTTATTTGTATTTTTCCGTTTGCCCAATCTATGGTCATTTTTGAGTCCCCAAAAAGCTGTAAATTCTGAACTTGTTTTTCCAAAGCCAATCGAAGAATTGTCCAGAGTGCTACTAGTTCCGCTTTATTATTTGTGCCTTGACCCGGTGCGAAGGTGATCTCAAATTTTGTAGAATCGTTGAGGTATAAAATTCCTCCAGCACCACCCAGTGGAGGTTCACCTTGACTAGCTCCATCACAATAACTCCATGGACTGGCTTTGTCTATTTCTGGCGCTTTGAGGACTCTTTTTGGTTTAGGATTGGGTACTGCTTGATGTTCCATTAGCTTCTGCAAGAGCACATTCACGGTTATTTCTGTTGGTGTCCATATGTCTTTGAAAACAACTTTGTTTCTTGTTTCCCAAATGGTAAAAGCAAATAGAACCGGGAGCGCTTCATGGGTACGTACCCTTTCATTGCTCCACCAATTCTTGATTCTGTGCTTGAGTGAAGAGTCCTCATTTGGATTTGGATTTGTAGAAGGATCCAGATTTCTGCTGATTTGTTTCCAAACTGTTCCTGCATAGGTGCATGAGAAGAAAAGATATGAGTTTGTTTCTCCTTTAGCTCTGCATAGTAAGAAAAAACCAGGCCCATTGAAGCCTCGTTTAAGTAATGCTTCCCATGTCAACAATTTATTGCTCAATGCAAGCCACATAATTAAAATTGTCTTAAGGGGTTCCTGAATTTTCCATATTTTTGACCACCACCAACATTCTGCCCCTTGTTGCTCTAAATGTATCACTGCTTCATAACCCAATTTCACCAAGATTGTCCCGTTCAGTTCCTAAATGAATAAAGCAAGACCCAAGTTTATTTACGTAACTGTTCCATTCTGCTTCATCATTTCCAGCGAAAACCAATTCCTGTGTTGATTTCCATCTTGTGCCTCTTTGGTCATGCGCGGTTTGAGCGCAAGCTTCTGCCAAGAATCTGACCCCTTTATCCATCAGTTGTGAAATGAGCTGTTCTAACAGTTTAGAGCTCTCTCCCGAGCCTGCCCATGGATCCTAGCCAACTTTGATGCTCCTTCCGTCTCCAATCTGCGATGCAACCCAATTCCCTACTAAAGGAAATGCAATAACGAAGGCCTTCCAACATATTGACCCACCCTTGTGTGTTTTAACCGGTTGCTTGAACCATTCCTCTATTGAGGAGTGTGGACAATATTTCACTCTCATCGTTCTTCCCCACAGTGAATCCGGATTCTCCACCATTCTCCATAACGATTTAGCCGCTAACGCTTTGCAGAAGAGATCAGGGTTCTTGATTCCCCATCCTCCTCTAGATTTAGGGAGAACTATAGTGGTCCATTTCACTAATGGTATTCCTTCTGCTTTTTTGCTTGTTGTCCATAGGAAGGATATGCATTTTTTCCTGATTTTTGTTAAAATCCCTTTTGGATTGTATGCAATTGAAGCCCAATAGACTGGTATACTCTGTAGCACCGCTTTAAGTAGGACTAAACGCCCTCCCCTTGAAAGGAATCGATTTGTCCACATGGAAATTTTGTTGTCAATATTTTTATATAACCATATCCAGTGCTGGAAAGAATAAGCATTTGGTTTCAGTTGAAAGCCTAGATATTTGAAACCTTCTGCTAACGGGGCTACAGGGACTGGAATTAAATATTTGGCTTGATTTAAAATGTCTTCTTGCACATTGTTGTGTGTTAATCTCGATTTTTCCAAATTGATCTCCATCCTTGTTGCCTTTTGATAAGCATCTAGAGTTTTTACCAGGTTTCGAAGGTTTCCAATTGATCCATCTCTAAACATTAAAACGTCATCCACAAACACATGGGTTAGCTCAATGTGGTTGGAAATCCTTACCCCCTTTATTAGCCTTACCTCCCTTGCTTTGTGAATAGATCTGCTAAGAGCTTCTGCTACCAATAAGAACAGGAAGGGAGAAAGGGGGCATCCCTGTCTCAAGCCTCTGGTTGGACGAAAAAAATTGGATGGTGATCCATTTATGAGGACAAGGGATGAAGTTGACTGTATACAACCCAAAATGCACTCCACCATCTCCATTGGCATTCCTATCTGTATTAAGAGCAGGTGAATGAAAGTCCAACTTACTCTGTCATATGCTTTGGATAGGTCTACTTTTAGAGCAAAAGCCGATTGCTTTTCTTTCTTGATGGAGTGTAATGCCTCCTGTGCGAATGAAACAACATCATGGATCTGTCTGTTGAACAAAAAACCAAACTGTTCTTCTGTTGTGAAATGACTCAAGATAGGTTTGAGTCTCTGAGCAATGATTTTGGCTATAATTTTGTAGATCATATTGCAGCATGAGATCGGTCTAAAATCCTCGAAAGTTTCCCCTCTTTGTTTTTTAGGTATGAGAGTGATGAAGGTGGCATTCATTGCCTCTAAAACTTTTCCTGTCCTCTGATATTCTTTCACCACCTTCAGGATATCACTCTTCAGCATATCATAAAAACCTAGAAAGAAATCCAAGGTAAACCTATCCGGTCCTGGGCTTTTACCTTTATGAAAGGAGTGTATAATCGTATTGAGCTCTTCTTGTGTTACCTCTTCCAATAGATCTTGTTTCATTTCCTCTGTGATTAAACGAGGGAACAAGTTAAGTACCTCTAAGATTTCAGAGATGGGGCATTTCGGTGGGGCTGTAAATCTTCCCTAGAAATGATTTACTGCTGCTCTTGCTTTGTCCTGGAAATTTTGAGTTGTTCCTCCTGCCGCGTCCTTGATTTCCAAGATAGTGTTAATGCTTTTCCTATGTGAAGCATATCGATGAAAAAAATTTGTATTCTTATCCCCAGCTTCAAACCATTGGGCTCTGCTTTTAAGTCGACATAGTTTCTCTTCTCGAGCTAGTAGTGAACTTCGCTTCTTTTCTTCGTTTTTTAGTTGTTGTAATTCTGCTATAGAGAAAATTCTCGTGGTATTAGCGTTGTATAGTTCTTGAATTTTCTGCTCTAAATCTTTGTGTTTCCTCCCCCATTCTTTCGAATTTTTTTGATAGTTGTTAGATTCTCCATCATTTGGAACATGCAAACATGCAACTTTCTGTGGACTAATTCCTTATGGGCTTCCATTTCTCTCGAACCATCTCCCATTAAACGTCATTTTCTAGCCATACTTGGTTAAACTTGAAGGGAGAGGGGGGTTTGTCTTTAGGAATGGTGAGAGAGAGCGCAATAGGCCTAGGATCCGATAGTCCATCTGTTTCCACTGTGGTTTTAAGCACCAATTGATCTTGAATCAGGCCTTCCGAAATTAAGAATCTATCCAATGTCTTAGAGATTGCTTGATCCCCTCCTTTGTTGTTTTTCCAAGTGGGTTCCAATTGAATCCGCTGGAGATCTATTAGCTTCTTCTGTTCCTAGTGCGTTCGGCCGCGTGTTTCTTCCCCATATTTCTTTCGCGGACAAAGTTAGGTTCAGGTCTCCTGCTAACATCAAGTTGGCATGCTCCAAAGCTCCCTCACTGCTTAGGGTTTCCCAATATTTTTTTTCTGTTGTAGAAAGGCTCGTAAACGTTTAAAAAGCAAAAATGGGTCCTGGTTTCTGGGTCTTCCAATTCAGTACCTAGAGCATCCTTGTACTCTGTCTTTGCATGAAAAATCATGTCTGGACTCCAAGCTGTTGGTAGTCCTCCTGAGTGTCCATCCGCGTCAATTGTTTCCATCCGCCAATCTTCCAGAAATACACTCATTACCTCCTTTGCTTTCTCCCTGTCCATCATCGTTTCTTGAAGTGCTACTATTTTTGGCTTCCTTAGAGTAATTAACCTACGGAGGGGTGTTAATTTGGAGGCCCCTCCTATCCCCCTCACGTTGTAGGAAAGGATAAGCATTAGGGAGCCTTGTTAGGGGCCTTTTTCACTCGAAGAGCCCTTCCTATAGTTGATTGCTTTCCCTCCTTAATTTCTCTGGCCGCTTGTATCTGCGCCTTGTTCAAAAATGATTTGCGTCTAGCTGTGGATTTTGGTGTGTGACTTTGAGCTAAACCCCCAGTAGAGAGTAAATTATCCTTTTTTTTCGTCCTGGACCTTAGATCGTAGACCTTATGGTCTCCCGAGCTAGACTGTTCTGTTTTAATGGGTACCTTCACTTCTTCCGTTATTTCCTTTGCTGAGATGTCACACTCATCCCTAGAATCTTCTATTATTACCTTTGGTCAACATAGTAGCGCTGGGTCTAGCCATGTTGTCACCTTTTTGATCTACGTTCGAGGTTTGCTGGTGCTCATCCTTCTCCTCTTCGATTGCTTTGAGCTTTTCTTCCATCACCTTCTCCTTCGTTTGCCTATCTTCGTTCTCGCATTCTGGTTTTTCAGTCACGTCCTTTGTGGGAGTGATCCTATCACCATTAGTTTTTTTGACCCAAATTTTCTTATATGTTGGTTTCGACTATTTGCCTGCATTCACAGGGCAGGTTTTTTGTATGTGTCCCACTTGTTTGCAGTTGAAACACATGAACGACAATTTCCAGTAATCAATCCGTTGGGTCTAGATGCTGCCATGCATTTTAATCACAATTTCTTCGAACAATCCATCTCTCATGTCTAATTTGACCAGTATCCGTGCACATCTTCTATCTATTTTGTTTGCCCAGTCTTCCTCTAGCTTAATAAACCTGCCAATTTTATTTCCAATTGCCTCTAAGATATGCTACTGCCAGAAGACCATAGGCAGACCGAGCAATATCACCCACACATGCTGTAGATTATGCGGTTCCCTTCTGGCATTGAAGTTTACATGCCATTTTTTTAGGATCAGACCTGAAGGTCCCCAATTCCAGTTTTGTTTCAACAACAATGTGTTGTCTTCCTCCTTCTCTATTTTAAATAAGAAGCAACCTCTGGGTAAAATATGGAATTTGGGTGTGTATCCAAGAATTGGATTCCAGTTCCTATCCATCCACGCTGCCAACGCTGATTTACCTGTAATTTTTTCACAAAATCTCCCCACTAGCGCATAATTCAGGTACGTCAGGATGTTTGTAATCTAAATGTCTTTTCCTACGGCCAATTTCGGCTACCCTCTTTTGGGTCTCATCCCTTTGGCTTTCGACTTCCTGGGCTTAGAGGTGCCATCATTCCCTGCGTTGGATTTCTTACCCGTACTCTCGCATGATTGTGCACCTTCGGGTCGCGAGCCTGTCATCAATTCTTTGACAGGGGTGACGTCAACTCTCTCCCTTCACATCTCCTCTGTCGTGCTAAAGATCGCCCCTTGTGATGGCTCACCCTCGTAATTAACCATATCATCATACATTATGGTGTTATGATTTTTGTTCGAGTCCTCTTCCGAAAGAAGGAAAAAATGTGCTTTACGATGGTGTCTTTGTCGGAGAAAAACCTATGCATAAAAAACCTTCGCAAGAAATCTCCTTCCAATCTTCTTCTCCTAAATCACCTTCGCTCCTTCGCACCTTCGCCTTTGTTGAATTTTAGCATTAGCATGAATACTTTTAAAATTTGCAGACTAACAAAAACAAATAACAAGTGCAGTAAACAACATCAACACATCAACACAAGAGTTTTTCATTGGGGAAACCTTTAAAGGTCAAAAACCCCAAAAGCATCAGTAATTCATCTCGTAAATGAGATGATTGAGTTTTTCCAAAATTCCACAAACCCTAACCAGGTTTGTACCACAGATCCACAATTACAGAAGATAATCCAATTACACAGAAAAATGCCTAATTAGGGCTTTTAGCAAATTAGGGCTTGCTGCCCTAAACTTTCTTTCTCTTGCCCAGAATTAGCAGGTTGCCCGTGTTTTTGACTTTGCTTGCCTGAAACTGTTTGAACCCTGCCCAGACCTATTTGTCTCTCCTGCTCGACTGTTGCTCGTACATGCTGCCCGTCTGTTCTACTGTCGGACTGTCATGTTGCCCAGTTGCCCTGCTCTTCCTTGCTTTGTTGTTGTTCTGCTGCCCGTAGGGCAAGCTGACCTAGCCCGAGGCCCTTTCGGGCTAACTTGTAGGCTGCCCGAAGGTCTGCACAAACCTGACAACCTTAACAGGCCCGTGGGCTGTAGCCAAGACCCTCACGGGTATGCCAATAGGCCGCCCGTGGGTCTGTGTGGCCACGATAGCCCTCACGGGTCTGCCTGTAGGCTACCCGAGGGTTGGCCATAGGCCAAAACCCTTGTGGGTATGCCTGTAATAGGCTGCCCAAGGGTGCAGGAGGAGGGGCGAACCCTCAAGGAGCCTGCCCGAAAGAGAAACAGGGCTGCTTGTGACACTTTAGCAGCTGCCCAGTGAACTGTAGAATCTGCTCGTGAAGGTAATCGACTGCCCGGAGATGAAGAAGAGAGTTAGGGTAACAACCCTAGCTCACAAAACTGATAAAAGCTTGCAGCTGCTAAAACCCTAGCTTAGGTTTTATAGAAAACAAGTGTGAATGCCCTAGCTAGACTCATCCATGCTAGGGCATCACATCAAACTTCCTTTTCTTCAATAACCAGTGAAATCTTCTGTTGGACTAGCTTCATCTGTGAGAGCAAAGTGTGTGTAATAATGAAATGGAATGACTTCTTTAATATCCTTTGAGTCACCTGTAAGTGGACCAAAATTAGAAAGAACAAAATATTATTATTTTATTCTTTTCTCACTTTGACTTTTACATTTAGTGGTACTAAAGGTCTTTTTGCACTTTCACTTTTACACCTTAGTGGTATTAAGGGTCCTTATGTATTTTTGACTTTTGCTTTAGCCTTCTTCAAGTGCCCTGTGGTCAATACAAGTGGTCAAGGTGGTCTTTCAACCCAACTCAAAGTACATCGTCATAGACAGAGAGAATTACTAATGCTTTAATCTCACACTCTGTGTAACACCAAGATCGGATACTAAGGTGTCTTAACCAAGGGTAGCTAAGCCTTGGAGAAGATCACAAAGCCCACTAATCAAGGGTCAAAGTGTCACACATGCCTAGACCCGGTCTAGGGCTTATAGTGTCGTCTTGGTAACAGACCAGGTGCCTTGGCCAAGGCTACATAATTTGACACTAGGTCAAATACTTGGTAACAGAGCAAGCGCCTCCATTTTCCCGGAGAATGGCCTTCAGCCCCGGGCTGAGTACCTAGTTCGAGACTAGGTAAATTCCTGGTAATTGACCAGGTGCCTCCATTCAAAGAGTGGCCACTCAACTTTAGGCTGATTTCCCCAGTGCTAGACTGGTTCCACATCCTAGTCTCGGACCAGAGGTCACCATTCAACAGAATGGTCACTCAACTCAAGGTTGAGTCCCCTAGTGCTGGACTGGTTCCATATCGAGATCCCATACCAGATATCCCCATTCAATAGAATGGTCACTCAACTCTAGGTTGAGTCCACACCCTGGTCTCAGACCGGGTGTCTCCATTCTCCTAAGAGATTGGCTCTTGATGATGCTCAGAAAAATCAACACTTCCTCTCAGCGAGAGAGGCATTCTCTGCCATGCCAAGCTTGTCACGAAAGTATATGAACTTTGATGTTGTCAGAGGTTTGGTCAAGATATCTGCGATTTGTTCATCCGTACGAATGTACAACAACTTCAGAGCACCTCTTTGCACTAGGTCTCTGATGAAATGATACCTTGTTTCAATGTGTTTCGATCTATCATGAAACACTGGGTTCTACGAAAGCTTAATGCAACTCTGATTATCGCAATGGATGATCGTCGAGTCAATCTTTCCCCCGAACAGATCATGTCACGTCCCCACTCCTCTACCAAAGAAGAGGACACGACATTACTGCTAATAGTTCTAGCAATCTAGCTCCATGAACGTAATATAAAATGAAATGCATTGAACTAATAACATACACAGATGCATGAATCTTTAACATACAGCGGAAGCAAAATACATTCCATTCAGGCACTTAACATGTTCATCATAATTCATTAGCAAACGTAAATACATAGATTTAAACACAAGAATACTTATCTTGGAAGCGAAGCTCGTCCTGCAACCAGCTATGTCGCTGCAACGTTCCACCCAACCATAGGCCAGCGTACTCATCAATTTCTCAGCAGCACTGCCACTCGCTAGCTGGGCATGATTCCCATAAGGAATAAGGAACACTAGCAGGCTCATACATAGCCAAGGACATAGCAAAACTTAGCCAAGCCAACACAATTGGGTTTATCATGTTGCAAAGGAGCTGGAAAGGCTGACTGCTAAGCTAGTGAGCTCAACCACAGAGCTATGGAGATCTGCACCAGATCTAGCCTGGCTTCTAGAAAATCTACACACCCAACACAAGGAAGCACCCCCTTCTTTGCTACACAGTCCCTCGGGCTATGCCTTCCCTTCTAGCGCTATTCGGGGTGTGCAAAGAAGAAAACCAGCCCCCTACATCTGTCTCTGAGGTTCCTTTACACACTAGGTTTATCAAGCTGGTCAGACCCCATTTCCACTCCCAATTCAGTTCAGACCAAAGCACAGATGCATACACAACAAGATACACAAATTTTGGGTTGAGGAAAACAATTTTGGCAACAAAACGAATTGCCAAGATGGGTAAAAACAACCCCCTAACAATAATTCGATTCCCAGGGACGTTTTGGCCCTAACGTGGCCAAAACAACTCAACAACACCCAAGAAATGATGGGTCTCTTCTCCCACTCGTTGTGCAACACAAAACTGTTTGCCTCAGTTGGGCAATGAGGATAAAAAACAACAAATCCATTAGACAAAGAGCCTAGCCATTGAGCTTTGCCCAATAAACTTCCCAGACATGGGAAAAACTCTTGAACCTGCAAAAACGTGAATGGGAAAAACGGATTGCTCCCCGAATGGAAATCACACGTGAGGAAATCAACTGCCTGCGTGCATGAGGAAAAAAGCGGCTGCCAGTGCGTGAGGGTGAGGTGTGACTACCTCTGTGAGTGAAGAATGCGACTCCCTTCCTCCACGTGAGGGTATTGGATGGAAGATCTCCCTTGGGCAAGCGTGTGGTCAAAGTCTGACAGCCCTGCTAGAATTGATGGCTTCCCATACTCCCCTTTCCCCAAGGCAATAACTGCTCAACTACTCCTTGGAGAGTTAAGTGGTTGGTTGAATAAGACAAGAAAGTAGTTGCCAACTCTTTTGGGTTCTTTTATTGACATTTGGATTTTTCCTATTGGCTTAGAGGTTAAATATTCCACCTCCCCCTTATCCTTAGGAATTCATGCCCCTATCTCATTATTTGTTGCATTGACATAGTTGGTTGTGGGTTTTTAATTAAATTGCATATTTACATGATGTCCAAAATTATAATGTGTTGGCTAGCACAAAATACCATCGGCAATGATTTTTAATCGCCGAAACATAAAACGCTAAATCGATGGTGGGGCTTTTGCCTTTAGCTCCACACCACGATTAAATACAATATAAACATCATATACATTTTTAATGCAAACGGGGTCAAAGCCAGGGTGTTACATCCCCCCCCCCCCCTTCAACAACACTGTCCTTAGTGCTTTACAAAATTTAACAAAAACGGATGTGCCAATCGCATGGCATCCTCCAGCTCCCATGTATCCTCTTCAGGACTGTAGTGCTCCCATTGCACCTTTACCTGCCCTATGGCTCGGTTTTGGAGCATTGTGACCTTCCTGTCGAGGATGCGCATTGGCTCGATTTGGAACTCTACCTCGGGTTCCACCTGAATCATATCCCAATTTATCACATGGTTAGGATCATGTACATATTTCTTAAGCAAAGAAACATGAAAAACGTTATGAGCTCTAGTGCTATCAGGCAATGCAAGTCTATATGCAACTGTCCCTATTCTTTCAAGCACTTCAAATGACCCACAGTATCTAGGTGATAGTTTGGCACAACTTCCAAGCTTCAAGGAACTCTTCCTTGCGCTCACTTTGACGTAAACATGATCCCCAACATTGAACTCTCTGTTCACCCTATGCTTATCTGCATAGCTTTTCTGTCTGTCTTGGGCTACTTTAAGATTCTGCCTGATCTTTACAACTTCTTGCTCCATCTCCTTGAGCAATTATGGCCCAAGCACAACCCTGTTCACTGGATTATCCCAAGTCATTGGTGTCCTACACCTTCTGCCATACAAAGCTTCATAGGGACTCATCCCCAAGGATGCTTGCTGTCCATTGTTATACACAAACTCTACAAAGTGTAAATAATCTTCCCACTTGGTTGGTTTGTCCATCACATACATGCGAAGCATGTCTTCAAGCACTTGATTCACTCTCTTTGTTTGCCCATCAGTTTGAGGATGGTAGGCAGTGTTGAAATTCAACTTTGTACCCAAATTTGCAAACAACCCCTTCCAAAAATTTGAAGTGAACTTGACATCTCTGTCAGAGACTATTGCCTTAGGAAATCCATGCAATTTGAAAATCTCCTTCATGAAGATTTTTGCAATGTCATCAGTCTTATGCGTAGACTTAACCGGTATAAAATGTGTTGCCTTTGTCAACTTGTCCACCACAACCATGATGGAATCACGTTGTTTCCAAGTCATTGGCAATCCTGTAATAAAATCTATGGAAATAACTTCCCATTTCCATTCTGGAACTAGCAAAGTTTGCAACAAACCTGCGGGGTTTTGATGCTCAACCTTCACCTGCTGACATTTCATGCACCTTGAAATATATTCAGCCATGTCCTTTTTCATTCTTGGCCAAAAGTACTGCTTTCTAGCTGTAGCAATTGTCTTTTGATATCCTGGGTGACCAAAATATGGAGCTTGATGGATCTCATCCATAACAACTCTCCTCATATCTGCTACATTTGGAATATAAATTCTGTTCTTATAAGTAAGAAGTCCATCTTCTTCCAATTTGTATCCCTCATACCTCTTCTCAAGATTTTGCTGCTGCAATTTGTCTTTTACCTGTTCATACAACTCATCTCCAGCAGTATGACTAACAATTTGCTCTCTCAAATTTGACTGGCAAATACTAAGAGATGCCACATGCATTTCCTGCACCTTCCTGTTGAGTGCATCACTTACTTTATTCTCTTTTCCTTTGATGTGTTTGATTTCAAAATCAAACTCACATAAACACTCCAACCATCTAGCTTTCCTAGCATTTAGAGTAGGCTGATCAAATAAATACATCAGACCACAATGGTCTGTCCTTTGCTCAAATCATTTGCCCATCAAGTAATGCCTCCACATCTTGAGAGCATGTACTATGGCTGCAAGTTCTAGATCATGAGTGGCATAGTTCTTCTCATGCTCCTTCAACTTTCTTGACTCATAACATATCATGTGGTTGTCTTGCATAAGGACTCCTCTAAGCCCTTGGCTACATGTATCAGTACACACCACAAAATCTCTTTTTGGGTCTGCAATCTTCAAGACTGGTGCACTTGTGAGAAGATTCTTCAACTGCTGGAAGCTTTCTTCACACCTTAGTGTCCATTCGAACTTTATTCCCTTCTTTTGCAAAGAAGTGACTGGATGTGCAACCTTGGAGAATCCCTCAGTGAATCTCCTGTAGTATCCTGCAAGTCCCATAAAAGATTTTACATATGCCACATTTCTTGGAGTAGGCCAATTCATAATGGCCTCAATCTTCTCAGGGTCTACAGATATGCCCTCATCTGAGATAACGTGACCCAAATAATGAATCCTATCTTTATAGAAGTCACTCTTGCTCAACTTTGCATACAACTTATGATCTCTGAGCAATTGCAATGTCAATTTCAGATGTTCTTTATGCTCTTCCTCATTCTTAGAATAAATAAGAATGTCATCAAGGAAAACAAGAACAAACTTGTCCAAATACTTGCTGAAGACACTATTCATAAGGCACATAAATGTAGTTAGTGCATTTGTGAGACCAAATGGTACCACTACAAACTCATAATGTCCATACCTTGTTCTGAAGGCTGTCTTATGAATGTCTTCATCCTTGATTCTCACCCGATGGTACCCAGGCCTCAAGTCAATCTTGGAAAATACCTTTGCTCCTCTCATTTGATCAAAGAGGTCATCAATCCTAGGCAAAGGATATTTGTTCTTCACAGTGACTTTGTTCAGCTGTCTGTAATCAATACACGACCTGAGTGTACCATCTTTCTTCTTTACAAACAGAACTGGTGCTCCCCAAGGAGACACACTCGGCCTGATATACTTCTTCTCCAACAACTATTGCAGTTGCATCTTCAGTTGTAGCATTTTCGGTGTACTCATTCTGTAGGGTGTCTTGGGCACTGGTGCTGCTCCTGGCACAAGTTCAATTGTGAAGTCAATGTCTCTTTTTGGAGGAAGCCCATGAATCTCATTAGGAAAAACATCTCTGAATTCTTGCAATATAGGATAGTCCTCCAACCTAATAGTTTCATTCTCTGCTGCTTCCAAAACATGAGCTGCATACACTCTGCAACCTTTCCTACAACACTTCTTCAGCTACATTGCTGAAATTTGCCTAACCGAAATCACCTTTGGAATGCCTCTTACAACTCTTGGGTTCCCTTCTTCATCCATGCATTCAAAAGTCTTATTATAATAGTCAAGCTTTACCCTGTGAGCTTCTAACCAATCTATTCCAATGAGAACATCATAGGAACCAAGTGGTAGAACATTCAGATCTACACAAGTGACCAATCCATTCATAACCAATGGACATTTCTCTACCACTTCACTAACCTTTCTCTTTGTTCCAGTGGCTAGTTGAACTAACCAAGATTTGCTATGGTTTACTTTCTTAAAAGCACAAATCTCCACTACTCTAGGGGTACTGTAACTGTGAGTAGAACCAGGGTCAATCAAAATAGAAACAGATTGCTTAACAATCTTACCTGCAACTTCAACCACAGTTGATTGGTGATCTGCCTGGCAAACCTCCAGTGCTGCATAAATCCTAAGGATGACCCTTGCTACTTGACCCACTGTTTCTACCTCTTGAATGTTGTAAGTTGGCCTTGCATTCTCATTCTTAAGTGGACAATTTCTGCGCATGTGGGGTCCTCCACATTTCCGACATTGGAGTGGTTCTCTATTCTGCTATGGATCTCTTGGCTTTTCTCCCACCACTCTAGCTGGCTTACTCGCAGCTTGGGATGGCTATTTCTGTTGATTTCTGAAGTTACAAGGTTTGAAACCTTTCTTCCTTTGGTCAGACTTCTCATTCTTCTTGTCCTTCCATGTCTTATGATAATCAAGTTTGCCTTTGCTTTGCTCATAGCAATACTTAGCTTTCCTTATCGCTTCTTCTAGAGTTCTAGGTTCATAAAACTCAATTTTGTCTTTCTAAGACTGAGGCAATCCACTTAGGAAACGCTGGATCTTCACTTTTTCATCTTTTGATGTACCTGACATACCTCAACAGCTCCAAGAACTTGTTTGCATACTCTTCCATGGTCTGTTGTCCCAATCTTAGCTCATGGAATTTTTTAATCCTATCATCATAGTACCTATCGGAAAGGTACTTCTGCTTGAAATACTTCTGGAACTGCTTCCATACAATCTTCTTTTCATTGATCTTTTTTACTTGCTTGAAGTGCTCCTACCATATGGATGCTCTTCCAGTCAAATTGAATATGGCTACCCGAGCCGTCATATTTCCAGAGTAGTCTTGGACTTAGAAATATTTTCTCATCCCAAGAAGCCAAGCTTCCGCTTCTTGACCATTCTTTATCTCACCATTGAAGGTAGGCGGCCTTGCCTTCTTAAACTCATCACATGAATGGTTTTGGTAACGTCTCTTCCTCTAATTCTTGTGAGAAGAAGAACTTGAACCGCTAGTGGATCCTTCAGAGTCAGATGAGCCACTAGGAGATTTCTTCATTCTTCTGGTATTGCTCTTACTACCTTTCGGTCCCCAGAGTTCATCCGCCTCTGGATGTCCGTTAAACTTTGCAGCGTGGCTGCATTCACCTGATTCTGCTCCTCTTGAGCCTTAACCAATCTTTCATTATCTGCCCTGTAACTTTGCATCTCCACCCTTAGGCTTCTCATGGTGGCTGCAAAATCTGGGGGAGTCTCTTGCAATCTCCTCCAATTAGACTCTGTCTCAGTATTTCCAACTCAGACATTCCCCCCCATGGCATCTTCCTCGTACTCATTGGGGTTCTTTGCATCATCATACGCGTCCTAGTTTCTCATGGCTTAACCAAACCAACTTTACTGAATTGTACTATCTGGAATGCTGCCTTTGAAGGTGACTATGATTCTGCAAAATGTGTTAATAAACACAATTGTTAGCTGCATAACACTCATATGAATCATACATTACTTACCTGCATTGGAAACATCATATATTGACAATTTTGTCAAATCATAGAATTTTCTTTTCACAAAGAACGATTGTCTAAATGGGACGACGAGAGTCAAGGGGGCTTGCCCCCTTGTGGCTTTGCCAATGCAGGGCGGGTCAAGGGCGGCGCCCTTGTTTTTTTTTTGTAAATCTTTTATTTTTCGCGCAATCTGGCGCATAAGATCGCTGCCATTTTTCATCTTTTTGGCCCCTGTAAATCCCACTGAAAACTTGCAAAAATTCTCTTTTTCGGAGCAACTAAGCTTTTCCACCCAATCGACAAACTCACCGAAGTTTTTCGACATGTTGGCTCGACTCACCTGTTCCCTTTCGATGCGTCGGCAAAACTCAACATTTCTTTCTGATCGAAAAAACTCGTCGTTTCCTTTCGATGGGTTGGCAGAACTCGCCGAGTTCATTCGACGTATCGGCAAGTTTTCCCTTTTCTTACCGATCGGAAAACTCACCAAACTTTTCCGACGTATCGAAAAAACTTACCGAGTTCACCCAACATGTATCAGAAACACTTCGTCTTTTTGTTCCAATATGGGAATTTTGACACTTAGACAAATTTTTCAAAATTTTTCTTTCTTTCCTCAGCATCGACAAAACTCATCTGAGATGCATCGGAAAGCTCATCCGAGAGGCATCGAAAAACTCATCTAACTTTTCCGATGTATCGGAAAAACATACCGAGTTCACCCGAATTTCACCACTTAGAAATTTTTCGAAAAGTTTCTTTTGCTCTTCTTCTCGTTGGCTCAACATGCCATCGGCTCAACTCAACTAGTTCAACTGACACTGTATCGGCAAAACTTGGCTAACTGAGCCAATATATGAAAAAAATTCCAACACTTAAGAAAATTTGGAAATTTTTTCCTGTCTTTCTCATTTTTTCCTTGTTGACCAGAGGGTAATATTGCCTCTGTCACTGCTCTTCATGGCCCATTGAGGCCCATGCTGCAACGTGAGCTTTGATACCACACTGTCACGTCCCCACTCCTCTACCGGAGAAGAGGATGTGACATTACTGTTAACAGTCCAAGCAATCTAGCCCCATGAACATAATATAAAATGAAATGCATTGAACTAATAACATCCACAGATGCATGAATCTTTAACATACAGCAGAAGCAAAATACATTCCATTTAGGCATTTAACATGTTCATCATAATTCATTAGCAAACGTAAATACAGATATTTAAACACAAGAATACTTATCTTGGAAGCGAAACTCGTCCCGCAACCAGATATGTCGCTGCAACGTTTCACCCAATCATAGGCCAGCGTGCTCATCAATCTCTCAGCAGCGCTGCCACCCCCGAGCTAGGCATGATTCCCACAAGGAATAAGGAACACTAGCAGGATCACAGGTGGCCAAGGACACAACAAAACTTAGCCAAGCCAACACAGTTGGGTTTATCAGGCTGCAAACGAGCTGGAAAGGCTGACTGCTAAGCTTGTGAGCTCAACCACAGAGCTATGGACACTTGCACCAAATCTAGCTTGGCTTCTAGAACATCTACACAGCCAACACAAGGAAGCACCCCCTTCTCTGCTACACAGTCCCTTGGGCTATGCCTTCCCTTCCAGGGCTATTCAGGGTGTGCAAAGAAGAAAACCATCCCCCTAGATTTGTCTGTGAGGTTCCTTCACACACTAGGTTTATCAAGCTGGTCAGACCCCATTTCCACTCCCAATTCAGTTCAGGCCAAAGCACAGATGTATACACAACAAGATACACAATTTTGGGTTGAGGAAAACAATTTTGGCAACAAAACGAATTGCCAAGATGGGTGAAAACAACCCCCTAACAGCAATTTGATTCCTAGGGACGTTTTGGCCCTAACGTGGCCAAAGTAGGCTCAACAACACCCAAGAAATCGTGGCGCTCTTCTCCCACTCGCTGTGCAACACAAAATGGTTAGCCTCATCCGGGTAATGAGGATAAACAACAACAAATCTATCAGACAAAGAGCCTTGCCATTGAGCTTTGCCTAATCGACTTCCCAGACATGGGAAAAACTCTAGAACCTGCAAAAACGTGAATGGGAAAAACAGATTGCTCCCCGAATGGAAATCCCATGTGAGGAAATCAACTGCCTGCGTGCATGAGGAAAAATGCGGCTGCTAGTGCGTGAGTGTGACCTGTGACTACCGCCGTGAGTGAAGAATGCGGCTCCCTTCCTCCACGTAAGGGTAATGGATGAGAGATCTCCCTTAGTCTGATAGCCCTTCCAGAATTGATGGCTGACCATACTCCCCTTTCCCCAAGGCAATAACTGCCCAACTACTCCTTGGAGAGTTAAGTGATTGGTTGAATAAGACAAGAAAGTAGTTGCCAACTCTTTTGGGTTCTTTTATTAACATTTGGATTTTTCCTATTGGCTCAGAGGTTAAATATTCCACCCCCCCTTATCCTTAGGAAATCATGTCCCCATCTCATTATTTGTTGCATTGACATTGCTGGTTGTGGGTTTTTAATTAAATTGCATATTTACATGATGTCCAAAATTATAACGTGTCGGCTAGCACAAAATACCATTGACGACGATTTTTAATCGCCGAAACATAAAACGCTAAATCGATTGTGGGGCTTTTGCCTTTAGCTCCACACCACGATTAAATACAATATAAACATCATATACATTTTTAATGCAAACGGGGTCAAAACCGGGGTGTTATAGATCAGATAGAAGTTTTCTTTGCCAAACTACTTCCTTGCAGGCATCACTTACGACAATATACTCTGCCTCTGTTGTACTCTAAGATATGGAACCCTGCTTCCTGCTGGACCAAGAGATCATTGCAGATCCCATACTGAAGCAGTAACCAGAGGTACTTTTTCGGTTAATTTGAATCAACATATCTAGATAATAATACTCCACTGCTGGAAGTATACCCTGAGCCCATAAGTGATAGTACCTCGCACATATCTAAGTACGTGTTTAGCAGCTACCAAGTGTATGTGCTTCGGATCAGACATGAATTGACTTAGAGCATTCACTGTGTAATAGATGTCCAGTCTCGTATGCACGAGATACATCAAGGATCCAATAAGCTGTCTGTATAGAGTAGAGTCCACACTTTGTGAACCGGTAGCTGAGTCACGCAACTTTGTCAAGTTGGTAGTCATGGTACGTTCATAGACTTGCAGTCTTACATCCCAAATCTCTGCAAGATGTCTACTGCATACTTTCCTTGTGTCAGGAAAATCTCGCCTGGCTTTTGCTAGACTTCTAAGCCAAGGAAATAATGCATGAAATTGAGAGCCTTCATCTCAAATTCAGAGGTAAGCTCCCTCTTACACTGTTCTATCAACTGTTCATCACTTGTAAGAAACAAGTCATCTACATATAGAACAAGTATCAAGACATGATTATGAACAACCTTAAAGTACAAGTTAGAATCAACTGTACTTTTGGAAAACCCCAAGCTGTGGAGAAATCCATCCATCCTTGCATACCAGAATCTCAGACCCTGTTTCAGTCCATACATGTCTTTCTTCAGTCTATACAAAGCCTTCAAGTTGTTCAATATAGACTTCCTCCTCAATCTTGCCATTGAGGAAGGCTGTCTTTACATCCATCTGATGTAACTTCCATTCGAATACTGCAGCAAGAGAAATGATGGTTCTAATAGTAGTATACCTAGCAACAGGAGCAAATGTCTCATCATAGTCAATGCCTTCTATTTGAGTGAAGCCACAAGCTACGAATCCGGCTTTATACTTCTCCACACTACCATCAATAGCATGCTTGATTTTATAAAGCCATCTGGATGTCACCACTGACTTTCTTGTTGGTCTGGGAACAACTTCCCACACATCATTCTTCATGATTGAACTGTACTCTTCAATCATGGTATCAACCCAGACCTGTTGACTTGTTGCTTCTTCATGTGAGGAAGGTTCTGCATTGATGAGTTGGCTCATAAGACCAGAGTACTTCTGTGGCCTTATGCTTTCTCTGAAAGTCCCGAGAGGAGCTTTGTGCTTCTTGCCTTCTTGTATCGTTTCTCGGTACCAAGCAGGTCTCCTTTTGGAAGGAGGAACTTCAAGTAGTTCTTCTGGTGGACTTTCACTGTCCTCAGGTGCTTCTGGAATTGATCCTCAAATTCCTCTTCCTCCCTCTGAACTTTTGAATCTGGAAACTCAAGGGGAGGTACTACATCTTCCTTTGAAAGCTCTAGTGTTTTACGAAACACAACTTCCTCATGGAAGATCACATCTCTTCTAACTTCAATGTACCTCTGTCTAGGTACATAGATACGATAGGCCTTCGAACAATCACTGTATCTGACAAATATACCTTTTTTACCAGAAGGCTCTAACTTGGCCTTCTTTTCCTTTGGCACATGAATCTACACCGGAGTGCCAAATATCCTCATGTGGTCAACTGCAGGTTTCTTCTTGGTGAAGACTTCTTCTGGCGTCTTCTCCCCCAAGATAGCACGAGGGCTTCTGTTCTTGGATGTACACAGTAGTACCTGCGTCTTCAGCCCACAAGGATAAAGAAAGATCTAGATCGTTAAGCATGGCTTTAGCAGCTTCACAGATCGTTCTATTCTTCCTTTCTGCAACCCCATTCTGCTGAGGGTTGTATGGTACTCTCATCTCTTTCTTGATTCCTGCTTTTCGACAAAAATCATCAAACTCATTAGTTTCATACTCACCTCCGTTATTTGATCTCAAGATACGGATGTGTCTGTCAGTCTGATTTTCAATTAGAGCCTTGAACTCTTTGAACTTGTCAAAAGTTTCACTTCTGGCCTTGAGGAAGTAAATCCATGAATTCCGAGAGTGATCATCAATAAACAAGACATAATTTAAACACCCACTCAGAGAGGGTGAAGACATAGGCCCACAAATGTCAGAGTGAATCAAGTCTAAAATGCCTTTAGATCTTTTCTTGCTTATGGAAAATGATTTCTTAGTGTTCTTACCTAGAGCACATCCTTTGCAAATTCCATCATGTTTTGGAGATACCTCTAGCATACCTGTGAACATCTTCTACAAGCCTGGGAGAGCTGTGTAGTGAAGGTGTCCAAACCTTCTATGCCACAGCTCACATGGATCAACTGTAAAATGTACCAAAGCATGAGTGGAATCTTTGGAAGCCTTGTAAAGACCTCCCTCTCGAACCCCAATCTGTATAGCTGATCTTAGCTCTTCATCTTTTTCCCATAGAAGGACTTTACTATCCATGAAGAGGACTTTGTAGCCCTTGTTCTCTAAGCGAGCAACAGATAGAAGATTCTTCTTCAAACCAGGAACATATAAGACATCATCAATATGTAGAACTGTACCTGAGTGAAGTTGAAGTGAAGTTGAGCCAACTCCTTCAATCTTGTAAGTGGAGTCATCTCCAAATTCCACTTGTGTGGTGAACTTCTTCTTTTTATAACTGGTGAGAGCTACACGGTTACCTGTCATATGGCTGGAGGCACCACTATCCACCAACCAAGAGGTAGCACTGTCTGTGATGGATCCAGAGAGAGCAGAAATCAGGTAGTACTCTCTTCTAGGGTCTTCTTTGTTAGCCTTGGTTTTCTTCTTTTTTCTTAGGTTCTTCTTCTTCTTTTGCTGTAGAGGCTTGAAATCTTCTTTTGGATTTCTTCTTGGTTTGCCTGCAATCCTTGGTAAAATGTCCAAACTTATGGCAATTATAGCATTCCACTTTTGACATGTCAGAGAACTTACCTTGATGTTACTTTCCCTTCTTTCGCTGAGAGGAGGGCTTCTTGAACTTCTTTGTCTTCGTGCAAGTGCAAGGTTTCCTTCCTTGGTTGCTTTGCCTGAAGTCCTTTCCTCTTCTTCTATGCAATCATGCCAAAGTCTTTTGAAAGTTGACTGGTTCTCACGTCCACTAACAAATGCCATGAATGTTTCCCAAGAGCTTGGGAGACCATCGACCACAGTCTGCACAAGGTCATCATCATCAACAACAATACCAATAGCAATAAGTTGATCTCATACCTGTGCAATCTTTGTGAAGAAGGAACCAACCCCTTCATTCTTGTTTAGCTTCAATGTTCGTAGCCTTTTCTTGAAGACTCTCTTCTGACTGGGAGCCTTCTTCTCATACAAGTTGGCTAAGGTGTCAAAGCATTCTTTGGCAGTCTTTAATGCTGTGATGTTGGGCATCATCGTTTTTTTGACAGAATCATAAATAATCCTTCTAGCCTTAGCCTGCTTCTTCTTGTAAGCAAGTCTGCCAGCATTAGATGTTGGCTCTTCAGTGGTTTTGAACACAACCTCATCAAGGTCATTTTCCCCTAGGATTAGCTATAAGCCTAGCTTTCTAGGAGTTGTAGTTAGTAGACCTTTGAAGCTTCTCTTCTGGTCTGAAGATGTTGGTAGCCATCTCTGCCACTTAGTCAAATGTTAAGTCTGCAAAATATCCCAAGGTCTAGGAAGACAACATTAGTTTCTTCTTATTGGGTCTTCACATGCTAAGCTCTGATACCATGTTGAATTTTAGCATTAGCATGAATACTTTTAAAATTTGCAGACTAACATAAACAAATGACAAGTGTAGTAAACAACATCAACACAAGAGTTTTTCACTGGGGAAACCTTGAAAGGACAAAAACTCCAAAAGCATTAGTAATTCATCTCGTAAATGAGATGACTGAGTTTTTCCAAAATTCCACAAACCCTAACTGGGTTTGTACCACAAATCCACAATTACAGAAGATAATCCAATTACACAGAAAAATGGCCAATTAGGGCTTGTTGCCCTAAAATTTCTCTCTCCTGCCCAGAATTAGTAGGTTGCCCAGATTTTTGACTTTGCTTGCTCGAAACTGTTTGAACCTTGCCCATACCTGTTTTTCTCTCCTGCTCGTACGTGCTGCTTGTCCGTTCTGCTGCCGGACTGCCTTGCTACCCGGCTGCCCTGCTCTGCTGGATGTAGGGTAGATTGGCCTAGCCAAAGGCCCTTTTGTGCTGGCTTGTAGGCTGCTCGAAGGTTTGCACAGACCCGACAGCCTTAACAGGCTTGTGGGCTGCTGTCAATACCCTCACGGGTATGCCAACAAGTTGCTCGTGGGTCTGTGTGGCCACGGCAGCCCTCACGGGTCTGCCTGTATGCTACCTGAGGGTTGGGCGTAGGCCAAAACCCTCACGGGTATGCCTGCAATAGGTTGTCCGAGGGCGCAGGAGGGGGCCGAACCTTTAAGGAGCCTGCCCAGAAGAAGAGAGGGGCAACCCGAAGAGAAATAGGGTTGCTCGTGACACTTTAGCAGTTGCCCGGTGAACTGTAGAAACGACCCGTGAAGGTAATCGATTGCCCAGAGATTAAGAAGAGAGTTAGGGCAAAAACCCTAGCTCACAAAACTGATAAAAACTTGCAGCTGCTGAAACCCTAGCTTAGGGTTTATAGAAAACAAGTGTGAATGCCTTAGCTAGACTCATCCATGCTAGGGCATCACATCAAAATTCTTTTTCTTCAATAACTTGTGAAATCTTCTGTTGGAGCAACTTCACCTGTGAGAGCAAAGTGTGTGTGTAATAATGAAATGGAATGATCTTCTTTTATATCCTTTGAGTCACCTGTAAGTGGACCAAAATTAGAAAAAACAAAATATTATTATTTTATCCTTTTCTCACTTTGACTTTTATCTTTAGTGGTACTAAAGGTCTTTTTGCACTTTCACTTTTACACCTTAGTGGTATTAAGGGTCCTTATCTATTTTTGACTTTTGCTTTAGCCTTCTTCAAGTGCCCTGTGGTCAAGGTGGCCTTTCAACCCAACTCAAAGTACATCATCATAAACAGAGAGAATTACTAATGCTTTTATTTCACACTTTGTGTGACACCAAGATCGGATACTAAGGTGTCTTAACCAATGGTAGCTAAACCTTGGAGAAGATCACAAAGCCCACTGATCGAGGGTTAGAGTGTCACACATGCCTAGACTTGGTCTAGGGCTTATAGTGTTTTCCTGGTAAGAGACCAGGTGCCTCTGCCATAGGCTGCATAATTTGACTCTAGGTCAAATACTTGGTAACAGACCAAGTGCCTCCATTCTCCCGGAGAATGGCCCTCAGCCCCCCGGGCTGAGTCCCTAGTCTCGGAGTAGGTAAATTTCTGGCTCGGAGTAGGTAAATTTCTGGCAACTGACCAGGTGCCTCCATTCAAAGAGTGGCCACTTAGCTCTAGGCTGAGTCCCCCAGTGCTAGACTGGTTCCACATCCTGGTCCCAGACCAGAGGTCACCATTCAACGGAATGGTCACTCTACTCAAGGTTGAGTCCCCCAATGCTAGACTGGTTCCATATCGTGGTCTCGGACCAGATATCCCCATTCAATAGAATGGTTACTCAACTCTAGGTTGAGTCCACACCTTGGTCTTGGACCAGGTGTCTCCATTCTCCTAAGGGAATGGCTCTCAATGTTGCTGAGAAAAATCAACACTCTTTTTGCTGGTTTCAGAGCTACATTGCGCCCCAAATTCAGAATTGGGAAATGTGATATATATATATATATATATGTGAGCTAAGAATTGAAACCCCAAGGAACAATGCATGGATTTCAGCCTGATTGTTAGTCACTATCCCTAACCCCCATACATAACTTCTTTCTATATTTCCTTTGGGGCCAAGAAGTACCCCCCCTTGCACCTGCCACCCCTTTCACTATAATTTGTTATTTATCTAGTCCATTGTATGTAGCTTGGGTGGTTGGGAGGAATGATTGTTACTCTCCCACCCAGGTTCAATTCTTGTAAGTTACATGATGCTTTTGTTGGGCCGCTATGTAATAATTGAGTGGATTATGTAATCTGG
Source organism: Pseudotsuga menziesii (assembly GCA_001517045.1). Lineage (NCBI taxonomy): Eukaryota > Viridiplantae > Streptophyta > Pinopsida > Pinales > Pinaceae > Pseudotsuga > Pseudotsuga menziesii. The sequence continues at coordinate 444,046 of LPNX011100483.1, forward strand.
CCATACCTTGATTCTCTGGAATAGGTGGTGCTGGCATATTACCAGGTGAAAAAAATGTGTTATTCATCTCAGCCTGGTTGTTGTTCATTCTACCTACCCCATCCGTAACTTGTTTCTATATTTCCTTTGGGGCCAAGGAGTACCTCTCCCTCCTCCCACCTCCTTGCACCTGTCACCCCTTTCACTATAATGTGTTATTTACAAAATTAGCATATATTTATGCATATTGAAAGGAGTGGCAGGTGCAAGGAGGTGGGAGGGGAGGTACTTCTTGGCCCCGAAGGAAATATAGAAACAAGTTACGCATGGGGGTTAGGTAGAATATGCGCTATTTTGTAAATGACACATTATATTGAAAGGGGTGGCAAGTGCAGGGGGGTACTTCTTGGCCCCGAAGGAAATATAGAAACAAGTTATGCATGGGGGTACTTATTGGCCCCGAAGGACATACAGAAACAAGTTATGCATGGGGTTACTTATTGGCCCCGAAGGAAATATAGAAACAAGTTATGCATGGGGTTAGGGAGAATGACCAACAACCAGGCTGAGATCCACGCACTGCTTCTTGGGGTTTCAATTCTTAGCTCACAGAATATCATGTCAGTCCTCATCCTTGGGGACTCCTCTTTGATCATAGATTTGGTTTGAAAAAGCAAGGATGATGAAGGATCGACCCTTATTCGAATGTTGCAAAGAATACAGGGCTTGCTCGACATTTTTGACTCTTTCAAACTGTTTCACATTTCGAGATCAAATAACAGTCATATAGACTCACTGGTGAATTAGGCGACCTTGTTGAAAAAAGGTAAAGTAACAAAAAATGGGGGTCCCCTGAGCTTTATTGGATACCTTGATGTTCACAACTATAAGTAATCCACCATCTAACCAAAGGATCAATCATCAAACCACACTTAACCGTGCATGCAAAGGAACCCAAGTGGATAGACGTGTCAAAGGGCAAATTTTGAGGGAGGTGGAGGCTGAAATTCCCCTTGTGCCTCCCTTTGCTTCCCACACTTCTCTACAGTCATGACAAAACAACAATTTATTTCAGTTTTAAGAATAACATGGTGTGAAGGTGGGATAATATGTTAAAAATGGCAAAATTCTCTACTCACTGTTCACACACAGTCATTGAAGAATTTTGTCAAACACTTTACAAGTCCCTCTGATATTAACTCATACAGAGAGAATTAAGCTGGCACATAAATTGTCCATCAAATTCAACTAGCAGTAAGTTAATATACTGACTTTAAGTTAATTTAGCAGCGGAAAGTAACACCTAACAGCAGACTGTGCCACAATTCTAACACAGGAATTAATTTCAGCAGACAATAGCAAGTACATTTACTCAGAATTTGGTCAAAATGGACCCTGGAAAAACCCCACACCTTGGGGAAAACCAGTAAGAGAGAGTTTTATTATTAAGCTTCTCAGGAAAAGATTTTACAGCAGATATACAACCAGCAATAATTTCAGCAGTACCTATCTCACAAATCTGTCCATCATCCACCTCGATTTCTATGTCACTTGCTGCCTGGAAAACAGTGCACAGGACCAACAATACTCACACCTCAAACTTTGTGCCCAGATTTGATACACAGCAGCTGAACAGTACAGCCTTCTCTATCAGTCTTAAATGCACCCAGTACTTGCAATGAAGACTCTCGAACTGTGTGCCAAAATACAACTGTATGGTACAACAATAACTTCTGCTGTAAGGCCCCGATAGTACTCTGTTATACATCCTGCACTCTAATCCGTACAGTATGGATTTCCCTTTACTGGCTGTAGCTTCTTGGGAAACGTGCTCCCTCACCTTGGAAACAACGCCCTCCCTTTCCTTTTTGCTCCTTCTCTTCTTTTCCTCTTGCACAAGCTATCTTTTCACTCTCTCATGAAACTCGAGCACCCAAGAGACTGCTCTCTCTTCTTTGGAATGCGTGCCTCTACCTCTCTTTTTCTTCTCTTGAGATATGTGCAAATGAAGTCTCATACTCTTTTATTTTCCTCGTTAGGGTAACTTACATGATTTTTCAAATTCCACTGTTGAGATTAAATCTTGATCTCAAGACCCAACGCTAGGATCTAATCTCAAGTTCACTTAAGTTTCCTAAGTGAACTATACACTAAATCTTTTTTTCTTTCGAAAAGTCACTTTTCCCTAAATATTATAAAAGTACACTTTATGACTTAAAGTCACTTTATAAACATAATAAAGTGCAACTCACTTTTAAATCATAAAGTCACATAAAAAAGTACTTTAATAAATAACTCATTAATAAAGTCACTTTATGACATTAAATGAGACTTCACATCACCTCGGACTCTTGCACCTAGGCACCTGATGCAGGAGTACCTCCGAGCTACAAAATGCTAACATAATAGGCACGGTGCTCGGCTTTGTTGGGAGAAGCCTTTGTGGGTATTCCGTCACAGCTCCACTTTCTGAATTTTCTGTACGGTGTGTGGGCAGCCTATGATTTCGCCACAAAGCAAACCAATTGCATGTTGTAATCACTGGTGACCGGGGATTTGAGGGCATTAGTTTGTTTTCATACCTATGTTTTGGTGTTTTCTTGAGTTTAAGAGTTTGTGAAGAACAATGGTATGGGGTTTTCATCCTTAGTTCTCTGAATGATAGTGGGACAAGGTTTTCTTCCTTGTGAGTTTTTGGGTATATGCAACAGAAAATAGAAAAGAAATTGGAAACTTTGTGAAGCAGAGTCCTGTCACTTGAAATGACAAGTTCTCTTGTTTTGAGTGGGGCTTATGAAGATAATAATGTTGAGATAAAAATAATTCCAAGGTTAAGTCCGCTTGAAGGAATGAAGTAGGCAATTGAATATTTGGGCATTTACATGGAGAGATAGGAAACCAAACAGGAAGACATGGAATCTAAGCTCAAAGATTTATTTCTAAAATATGACAAATTGGCCTTTGATTTTGAAATGCACTATAACGTCATCTTGGGATTTGTATAGAACTCTAAATCCATGGAAGGCTTTCCTAATGTATGTATAGGTTCAGTGAAAGATCATGCAGCTGAAGAGGACACAATGCAATAGACAACAATTGATTTTAGTGGACAATAGAAGGCATATGGTGAACACTGCCTTGATAAAGAAGACAAGTCAATGGAGGAGGCCCATGGCGAGCATATATTTGGTCTTGTTTGATTTTCCTTTATGTCGTTTACCTATATCTTGCTCTGAGGACAGTATATCAGGCAGTATAGTTGTAGGCATAATAAGGATAACATAGACTTTGCATGCAACCAGTGCCTTCAGAGAAAAACTGTCATCATTTGTCCTCTTGGTGCTCTACAACGCAGTATGGGGGAGATGTCAGCTCATAAAATAAAAAATCACCGAAAATAAAAAGTAATTAAAAAAATCATGTCAGCTCATAAAATAAAAAATCATGAAAAGTAATTTAAAAAGTCCACGTCAGCCTATAAAAAAAATTAAAACTTAAACCCAAATCTATGAAGTAAGAGAGAGATCAAATTTCTCGAGGTGTAAATATTTTGTAAAAAAATTAAGATAAAAAATATTTACACCTCAAGAAGATGGATCCTTCTCGGGGCTTGATAGATTTGGGTTAAAGATAGATTTATGCTGGTTTACAGACTTTTTTTAATAAATTTTGAACATTTTGTATCTTTTCAGCTGCATGGAGTTCTAGTAGCCTCTTTATAAATGTAAAATATACTCATTATTGTTAAAATTAAAATAAACTAACACATTATATTGAAACTTTGAAAGAAAGCATTATAAACAAATGGGTTAAAACATTTAAATAACTAACATAAATGACAAGCAATGTTCCCTTGCTAATATTGGGATCGTCATCATTAGTATCACCCTCTACCTCCTTGTCTAGCCTTTACCTCTACCTCGATCCTTTAGGGACATTAGTCAACACCATCCAATTTTGATTAAACTACTTAATCCAAGCCTTAACACATGCTAGAAAAAATATTAACATGCCTAATCAATGATTTTGGCTTGAGTGAAAGGTACATTTTTGATAAGGTTATGGTAGAGGAGTCCATCAATCAACGTCACCAACATTGGGCTACATCGAGGGCTTGGTCCTCTTGATTAAATGCTAATCGCATACTCTCATACATGATAGAATTCAATGCAAATCTTCCAATCTTGCGAATCTTGAAATATTGAAAACTGTCAAGTTTGTTTTATTCTGAATGGGATATGAAATTCTAATTTCTCCATGTGAAGTCCAATGAGGTTGGAACTTGGAACCACTCTCAAACATCTTGAAACAATTAATGGCAATGTTAAAATTTTAAGACTTGATATTTTGATTTTCTTTTCTATCCTTTTACTACTAGAATTTTTGGTCAAACCCTAGTAAAAAATCGGGTCAAAAACTGCCTAAACCATTTTAGAAACACGTTGTATGGACTCTTGGTACGACCTTGAAATACATTTCCAAAACTTGATATGCGTTTTAGGGTTGTACCAAATGCGTCTGTGTGTTTCCATACATGGTATGCACCCCCGAGGCATGTTTCTTGCAACCTAGGCGTGAAGGTTAAGTGTGACACATTTTGGCCTGCTTGATCTTAGGGTGTATCACACTTGATGCATTGTTGGCTGTTTATTCTACAACGAAGGCTCCCTACTCTTGTTCTTTTACTTCATTTATGGTTTCATACATGGTTGTCCTTTAATTATTCATGGTTGCATATTATTAGTTGACTAATTTTGTACTAATTATGAGGAGCATCTTTGGAAGAGGCCTCCTTTAATATTTTGCGTAGTAAATCCATATAGTTGGTTGGAGCATGTTAATAATAGCCTAACTATGCCTTCTTTCATATAACTTCGAGCTCTCTTGATTATTGATCTTGATTCCATCACCCATTGGATAGGCACTGGTCTTGGAAATCCACCATCCCTTAAATTTTAAAGAGTATCACAAACACCTTTTCTATGGTTTCCCATCACAAACACCTTTTCTATGGTTTCCCACCTTGTGTCAGAGGAGCGCTGGCCTAAAATGAGAGGAAGAGTTGTTGTGATAGTGGGAAACCTTCCTAAGTGCCCCTAGGGTTGCAAATCATTTAGGGACATGAATATCAGAATATGTTTGAGTGCAGGTCTAGGAGGTAGCAGAAGATATTCGAGGCCAAGGGAACCTAGTTGTGTAACGCTGGGAGGAGCCTCAGAATGAAGAGGTAACTCACTTCTAACATTCAAGGATAGGGGGAAGAATCTTTAAACGAAATATTGGTTGCTTGAGCTGATTAAGAGTTGTGCTTTGTAAACAGTAATATGTATACAATGAGTTCGATTATGGGATCTCTTAGCATGAGTTTGTTTGTTTGGCCTAGTGGGATCTGAAATTGGAGATAAAGGTCTTGTGTAGGTCAATCGACCTATTGGGGGGGGTTGGGGTTGAGAAGAAAAGTTAGAATTCTCACCAATCTAGTATTTCAAGTGATTTGGGCCTTACATAGTCATTTGCTACCCTGATAATGAAGACAACAAGGAAGGAGGTGATTTTCTTTATAGGATTTGGCCTAGGAGGACTATGCAGGGTCTAAGATCTACACCCTAACACCTCCCTCACGAAAAGGTCAAGGCATCTTTGACTTGGATAACAAAAGGCGGAGAGGGAGCCTCCTTAATCCTAGTAGAGGTAGTGGAACCATCCTCTAATCTTATAATCAACTTGGTCTCCTGTAAGTGACATAACTAGCACGTCCTCTTGAGGCATGGGATATGGTGATATGACTTAACTAAAAGATGAAGAAAGCCCACTCTAAATTGATCAAAAGGAATCCTAGGAATTTGCATTTGATATCTACTCATATATTGGTCTAACAATGAGACCATCCCTTAGGTTTAGGAAGTCCATGAAGTAAAATGCTATCTTAGGCTTAAGACCCTTGAGGGAGTTGATCCAAGTGACCTAGATGAATTGCCTAAAAGGAGTAAGTCTATTGGTAGAGATGGTCATCAATTGAAGCAATTGAGAAGCTTGCAAAAACCAATGTTATCAGAACCGAACCAGTGGTCGAATCGACCGACCTCGGGAACCAGAACCGGACAAAAACCGGGAAACAAATTGGATCAAAAAACTGGTTGAGCAAAAATACATAAAACATTCATATTTTCAAAAAATACATATATATCCATGTGCATCCATGTGAATTCAAACCATTATACAAAATATGCAAAGTTTCACATGTATATAGCAAGTAAGAGCGTATAAAACCAAAATAGCATCGTCTGCAAATACATATCTAAAGAAAAGTACATCAACAAAGAGGTTATAAATGGCCTCTAAAGTCAAAATATAAGCATATGACTACAGTCTAGAATCTAGAATCTACAATCTAATGATTTTAATCATATATCAGAATTATCTGAGTCCTCGTGCTCAGACTCAGAGTCATCATCTATATCCATAACATGAGCATGGCTTGACTCCCCTAGGCCTAAAGGCACTTGTCTAACTGCAACATCAATGCTCACATCCTCTTATTGTGGAAGAGGGCCCAAGTCCATCCATAATTAAATGTGATTGATATGGAGGGTGGGAGCCTCCTTTTATAACATTAGAAGGGTCGAGGGTCAATTAAACAACTCACACGTGGACCCTATTTTTATTTTATTGAAATAATTTGAAATTAGCTGTTTTGGGGGTCCTTGGTGTTTTTGTACAGAACCGACCAGTTTTGTACTGAACCGGTCGGTTTGGAGAAAACCGAGCGGTTTTGTACGGTATCGATCGGTTTAGCCTTGAATCCGGCCAATTTCGTATGGAATCGGCCAAAAACGGTTTGAGTGCGTGATTTGACTCGGTGAAGCTTGTAAATCGGTCCAATTGGCGGGTTTTTTCAAAACCGGTTGGGTTCTAATAACATTGGCAAAAACCAACACCATATTTGTCCAAGGGGCTTGTAGAGGCAATATCCTCAAAAGAGCACAAACCCTAGGTAGGGGTATTGTTCCCTATTACATGTAGTCTTCTAGAGTCTAGACTTTATGGGGAAAGGAGATAAGTTGAAAGATGACATTGAGGTGTCAAGGATGGGCCCCAAATTCATGATGCACTGTAACAAAAGGGTTTGGACTCTTTACCCTAGCCAAGTGAGCTCTGTCATCACCCAAATTCACAACCTTCAAGATAAAGTCTTAAAGCTCTAGGAATGGTCTTGATGAAACTAGTAGGGAGGCTAATGTCACCACACCAAGCCCTTTCTGCTCTTTAGGTTGGATTTTATCCAACTCAAGGGAGGCTTCCTTAGATTAGGATTACTAGAGCTTGCAATAAGGTCCAAGGTGAAATGAAGATATATCTCTAGCAAAATAAATGTGATTTTATACTTTAAGAATAAGGATGAATGTATTGGAGACAAGTGTCTTATTGGATTGGGCAAGTGGGGTCAACCAAAGCTCAGATGGACGTTAAAGGCATGATTATAAAGTGTTAGGGATGAATGATACAAACCCTAATCATTCTCTAATTGCTTCAATAAATTAAAAAATCTAACAAAGGAAAACCCTAGTGAGGATGTTTTCAAATTACTTTGAAGGGATACTTGTCATGCAACGGATAAGAGCGCATAGAACCATGAAATGGGAGATATTCCACAACTTCAATACTTCTAAGTTCTAATTGACAACTACCACATAAAAGAGAAAAAGTCATATTCCATTAGTTCTCAAGACCATTAACATTTGAAGACCCCATCCATCAATGAAACATGAGCAACAACAAACCATCCAATGGAGTGCTTTGATAAACAATCCATGAAAACACCAAAATATATTCAACTAAGCACTTAAGGGATTTATCCCCCAATCCAACCATGAGAAATGAAGGAGAGAGCAAAACCTTATATAGGTTTTAGCTCATCTTTTCCCTGCAATAAAATAATAATAAAATCCTAGATTTGGCCTAGGGAGGAGTAAAGTAAACAAAATACTCCAACTACCACAACCAAATGCATAAAATAAGGTGATTAAAGCCACATGTACAAGGCTCAAGTCAAGAGAGAGAGAGGGGTGCTTCCAACAAATGAGGGAATATGCCAAGTGGAATCCAATAAGTAGCCGTTGAAGGCTCACCAAGTGAAGCACTCCAATAGAATAGATCTCCAATGCAATGAATGAACCCTAGATCTAGGGTTTGACCCCCTAGATTTCCTCCAATACCAAACAACCTCCTGAAATCATGCAACCACTACCCCAACCAAATGCATAAAATAAGGTGGTCAAAACCACATGTACAAGCCTCAAGTCAAGAGAGAGAGTGAGAGGCGTTTCCAACAAATGAGGGAATACACCAAGTGGAACATAATAATTAGCATCCAAAGGCTCATTGAGTGAAGTGCTCCAATAGAATAGATCTCTAATGCAATGAATGAACCCTAGATCTAGGGTTTCACCCCCTAAATCTCCTCTAATACCAAATGGCCTCGCCAATCATGCAACCACTACTCCAAGGAAGGACACTAGCTCCAATAAAGTATGGAATGACATGTGGAATATCTCTAAGGCGAGCGCTCCAATAGATAAGGCCCTCAAAGGTGGAACACTTCCTCAATCAAGCATGGAAAGGAGTGTAAACCACGTAAAAAATGCTCCAACAACCACACATGTGGATTTCCAAGTGCATTCTCCACCAATGAAGCATGGATGAGATTTAAAGTGACCTCAAAAGAGTGGACGCTCCTCAACAAAGAGCAATAAATGATGGCACATGTGAGTGTAGAACAAGTCATCTATAACCCCAACAAGTGTGCAAGTGGTTGCATCCATACATCAAGGGGTCAGACCCACAACCATCAAATACATCCATGTGAAATAGTTCATCATAGGGGTACGACCTCATCAGTTACATGCAAATGCCCCACATTCGGCTGATCAATGTGTGAAAGATCTAGATATATAGCATAGGGAGGTCACCAATCAATGATAGAAACATCCTGTTCGAGAGTAAGGTGATATAATAGCTAACCAACTCCATGAGCAAGGAGATGACCCCTTCTCCAAGCAATAAACATGCCTCTAGATGTGTCGAGATAGAGAAATAAGGGAAGCGTTCCATACATAATGATATCCAATAGTGCCAAGATGTCATCCATGTGTCTAGGAGCAAGGGCACTCGTAGGGAAATGAGTGTTAAGCCGTCAAACACATGCTAGAAGGGAGGATGCTCCATGAAAACCAACAACCAAGCACTCTCAAGTATGAAACATGCCACATGAGCTAGAGTGCTCTAAGGAAAATCAACCAAAAGTAATCTCTAAGCATGAAATGTGTCACATGGGATAGAGTGGCTGAAAGAATATCAACCACAAGTCACCTCCAAATGCAAATCATTCCAAATGGACTAGAGCACTCCCATGGGAAAACCTCCAAAATACCAGCTCACCATGAAAACAAGCAAAACGATCCACCAACAAGGATCATCCATGCCGTCAAGATGCTACATTAAAATAGAAATGCTAGGGTGCTCCATCAATGAGTCATGAACAAGTGACCTCAAAATTATATAACCTAATCAATAATCATCTTTTGGAAATGCTTTATTTAGGACAATGACTAACACTTTAAAAACTTGGGGAGACCCTAAGTTGATGGGTTCCCATTCCATGAATGTACAAAGGGTTAAGCAATTGTTGCGGCAAAACAAACTTTAAGCATGCCAATATCATTGAGAGGAGAGCACATAAAACATCATGAGGATCCATCAACCAATCATCACTAAAGAATCATCATTACATGAAACATAACTGTAGCATCAAGTACCTAAGGCAACCATCAAATCCTCAACTTGTTGCACCGAGAGGAGCGAGGTGCTCTCCAACCTAGTATGGGGTAGATGTTGTGACGTAACCTAACGATACCAAAAATAAAAAATAATTATAAAAATATATGTTGGCTCAAAAAATTAAAAATATAGGTAGGCTCATAAATAAAAAAATATATGTAGGATCATAAAATAAAAAAATTATGAAATGTAATGCCTAAAAATAAAAAAAATAAAAACATAAACCAGAATCAATCAAGCAAGACAGGGATCGAATTTCATGAGTTTAAGATTAAAAAAAAATACAACTCAAGAAATTGGATCCTTCTCGGTGCTTGATAGATCTGAGTTTAAGATGGATTTATTCTAGTCATCAGGCACTTGTGATAAATATCATAAGTTTAAGATGGATCTATGCTAGTCATCAAGCACTTGTGATAAATATCATAAGTGTAGGATCACCTACAATATATGGGGTAACAAGCACATTCGAGTATCTTGGATGAGATATCCTGGAAATGAAGTTGAAAGCAATGTCTCTCAACCTGTGCAAGTGTACCATATCCCTTGTTAAGTTGTGGTTGGAAAGCATGCCTCAAACTAAACCCCCAAGTATGTGTAGGATGTGGTAATCTCAATCTTGCCCCCTTGGAAGTAGATGTAGTAGTCGATGAGAACCAATTGAAACACGTTGATGATCCTAACTTTAGTCTTACTAAGCCTAACCATTATTTGATGTTGGTCACAAATGCTAGGTAAGGTGTTAATCTGTCTTTGTAGCCCCTTGGGTGATGAGGCCAAGATTGGCTGAGGAGGCCAGGTGGATCACAATTGTTGACAATAAGAAAAGCATATCAAGCCCCAATGTAGAAGACAACCATCACCATCTTGTATGTGATCCTTGAGGAAGGAATTTAACTCATCAATATAGATACCAAAGAGAGTTTGTGAGAAAAGGCAACCTTGTTTGTGTTAGGCAGTGTTCTACAACAACAAATCTGGGCACCTGTTTAGTAGCACTGTAGAAGCTAGAGAGGATACATTATAGTTCTCAAGGAGGAGGTGCATTACTCTTACTTCATAGAGGGAGAGGGTGCATGCATGCACTTGCCAACTAGCCTTGAATAGGGCATGTGCCACCACCAATTAATCTTGGAGGCGAGCATGCATGCATGCACCTACCAGTTAAAGATTCAATTTGGTTTGATTTTTCAGTAAATTCTATTTCTAATTTTGACTTAGATTAAAGGAAATTCTACTTCTGGCTTTGAGTCATGCAAACGTATTTTCTAAACCTTAGTACACCTTTCTTAGTTTTATAAGAGAGAGGGTAGAGGTACAGATTCATTCATTGAGTCTCGAGATTTGCAGCTAGCAGTTTAGGGATATTTTCCTGTAGTAGTTTTCTTTTATGTCCAAAATCAATAAAAGCAGTAGCAGGTGTCGACAGTGACCTAATTGAGTTAATGTTATATTCTCCAACTGTATGTGTTCATAGGTTCTAGCTTAATTTACATATTGATGTTTTGAGTAGCGTTTATTTCAGATTATTTTTGTTTCCTATAAAAATAGTTCACTGAGCACAAAGTCTATCTTCCGTGTGTTAGAAAATATTAAATGGTATCAATGCGGTGTGTGAAACCTTCTAGATATCCTTGAATGGATAGTAGGGCTGCTACTTGTGAGAGGGAGTTGTATAGAGGTTTCAGGGGTGAGATGCTTGTGATCCGTGCTTGAGATAAACACAGGGAACTTGTGATAAGGTTGTTTTTTTAGGCTGTTGATCTATTTTGTATAGCAGAATATTCCAATGCAACAGTATAACTACATTCCGTCTTTAGATACGAAGATAGATTAGAAGGTCCCTCTAACTTTGTCCCATGGAAGTGTCAGGTAAATATGTTGTTGGAGGAGCAAGATCTGTGGGACTTTGTTGAGAAAGTAGTTGTATGCTTGCCAATACTGTGTTGTTGGCAGATCATAACAAGAAAATGGTTGAGGTCAAGCGAGTCATCCTTGACTCTACAAAGGATCATTTGATCCCTCCCATCTTTGGGAAGACCACAGGAAGGACATGTTTGATGCTCTAGTCACTCTATATTAGAGTGGAAACATCAATCAAAAGATGTAGTTGAGAAATAATCTTAGAGCCACATGGGTGAGCAAGAAAAATACCATAGCTACCTACTTGATGAAGATTATTGAAATCTATTATCAATTTGTAGCAGTTAGAGAGGAGATCAAGGCCGAAGAACTGGAAATAGGATATGTCCCCTAGGGGCTACATGTTTGTATCTAACGTGTCAGGCATGGGTTTGGCATGTGTCTTGTGACAAGACATGTGCCAAATTTGTCTGGAACGCATGCCCTAGATAGTGTCTCACATGTTTGACACATGTGGCAGAAAAGGGACTTTCGAGATCTCATAAAAGACAACGTCTCCCTCACTTTTTCACTTCTTTCTAAGGGACAAAGTTGTTAGAGGTTGGCACAGTGCTGGTGAAGGGATTTAAAGGTGCATTTGAAGGATTTGTAGGTCAATTACCAAACATAATTTCCATGGCCTAATCATTCAAGGCAACTAGTAAAGGTCAAGGGAAAGGGAGGAATGTCCCTATTGATGTGCCTCCCCTCCAAACTCATCTACCTTTGCTGTTGCTAGTGATCCATCTGTTGTAGGTGGAGTTGCTTCCAATCATGAAAGAAACCCTGCTATAGCAAGACAACAAGCTCAAGAAAAGAAATGTCCATTGTGGAAGCATGTGACAAGTCAACAAGGGCTTAGGGAAAACTTGCTGGGGGAGGGAATGTTCTTTGGACATGTGGTTTTTGCAACACTACATACAAGAGCACCTACTTCTGAGTTAAGGGCCTTTTGTTGGCGCTTGAATATGGACTTGGACCTTGTAGACGGGTGAGTGCTACCAAATGAAAAGAAATGTAAAGAGAGGGTAAAATTAGCTCGGGAAAGGTGGCAGTAGCAAGTAGTAAACAGAAAAATGAAGATCTCCTTCCATTCTTTAGGAAACCTACTGGCAGATTTGGGAGTGCAACTATAACTACAAGTCAACCACCAAGAAAGAGGCCAACTCCAGTTGTTGGTCCAATGAACAAGATCTTTCAATAAGAGATGCGAGAGGAGATTGATCTTACCATTGGTTCTTTTTCTATTTCTACTTCATTTCATTTAATGTTGCATGGTTGCTTTTGTTTATTGAAATGTGTCAAGTTCTAGTTGAACGAGATCCAATAGGGTATGTGCCTTCCAGTTTAGAACTTAGAACCACATTGTTGGTTAAGGCAAAGAAGGAGGTGGATTAAATCCTAGAACCCATTAAATCATCATGGCTTTCATCTGGTGTTAGTATTGTTTCTGATGGATGGACAGATTTAGCACGCCATCCACTCATCAATTTCATCATGTCTTCCCTAAATTATCACTGATAATACACATGTTTGCAAGGTTGCTGGCATGTTTGTGGAAGCTAAATATCCACAAATATTTTGGACACCTTGCATTGTTCGTTCAATGAATTTAGCACCTAAATCTATTGCTTTTGATGTGACATGGATGGGAAGTCTTATTGCTAAATCCTAAATCCTAGTATCCTAGAACCCATTAAATCATCATGGCTTTCATCTGGTGTTAGTATTGTTTCTGATGGATGGACAGATTTAGCACACCATCCACTCATCAATTTCATCATGTCTTCCCTAAATTATCACTGATAATACACATGTTTGCAAGGTTGCTGGCATGTTTGTGGGAGCTAAATATCCACAAATATTTTGGACACCTTGCATTGTTCGTTCAATGAATTTAGCACCTAAATCTATTGCTTTTGATGTGACATGGATGGGAAGTCTTATTGCTAAATCCTAAATCCTAGTATCCTAGAACCCATTAAATCATCATGGCTTTCATCTGGTGTTAGTATTGTTTCTGATGGATGGACAGATTTAGCACACCATCCACTCATCAATTTCATCATGTCTTCCCTAAATTATCACTGATAATACACATGTTTGCAAGGTTGCTGGCATGTTTGTGGGAGCTAAATATCCACAAATATTTTGGACACCTTGCATTGTTCGTTCAATGAATTTAGCACCTAAATCTATTGCTTTTGATGTGACATGGATGGGAAGTCTTATTGCTAAATCCTAAATCCTAGTATCCTAGAACCCATTAAATCATCATGGCTTTCATCTGGTGTTAGTATTGTTTCTGATGGATGGACAGATTTAGCACACCATCCACTCATCAATTTCATCATGTCTTCCCTAAATTATCACTGATAATACACATGTTTGCAAGGTTGCTGGCATGTTTGTGGGAGCTAAATATCCACAAATATTTTGGACACCTTGCATTGTTCGTTCAATGAATTTAGCACCTAAATCTATTGCTTTTGATGTGACATGGATGGGAAGTCTTATTGCTAATGCATGCCATATCCACAATTTTGTAGAAAACCATAACAATGCCCACACACTCTATAAAGAGAAATACACATCTATCATTGTTGAAGATAGCAGATACTCGGTTTGGCTCCTCATTCACCATGCTTAAGAGGTTAAGGGAGGTCAAGACTACTCTTGGCTCCATGGTTATTTTAGAGTTTTGGCTTTTTGGAGGAAGTTGGATCATACATTTAAAAAAACGATCAAGGATACAATGTTAGATGATGGTTGGAGGGAGAGGGTAGATCTTACCATTAAGATCATGGACCTTATCATATCTTTGTTGTGGTTTGTAGACACAAACCAACCCATTTTAGGAGATGTTTATGAGGGGTGGGATTCCATGATTGAGGCAGTGAAGACCTTTATTTTACAAAATGAGTATGGACATCAACAAAGAGCTTAATCATCACCATATACAATATTCTTATCAATAGGTGAGATAAGAATTGGACACCTTTGCATTACTTGGCTCACTCATTGAATCCCAAGTACTATAGTAATGATTGGCTCAATGGTGACATTTCACATAGAGTCCCTCCTCATACGGGATGAAGAGATTTGATAGGGAAGGAGAGAATCATTTAGAAGGATATATTAGGATAGATCATCCCTTGATGAGGTGGAGGAAGGCTTCGTAGAGTTTTCCATTGGCATTGGGAGATTTGGAGGTTATGATGTGCTCAAAGATAGGGGGTTAAGAAGCTCTATGCTTGGTGGAAAACTCATGGGGCAACATGCCCTATTCTACAGGATTTATCAATGAGGATCCTCTCTTAGGTTATTTCATCCTCTTGTTGCAAGAGGAATTGGAGCACGTATGGGAATTTGTACAATTTGAAGAAGTGTTGGCTTGAGTAGTCGATGGTAGAGGCAATGGTCTATGTGCACTCCAACCTTTGTCTTATTTATAGGCAAAGGGAGGAGTGGTTGAAGGGAAAGACACAAATGTGGGATGTGTTTCTTGATGATATGGGTTTGGACAACAACGCTTAGTTGGAATTAACCTACTTGGATCTCAATGGACCAGTGCTAGAGCCTGCCACTTTTGATGAGGCTGATCCTCTTGAGGGGTCATCGTCCACACCAACAGATGTAGATTTCAGTTTGGATATAGTAGATGAGGAGGATGGAGGAGATAACAACGTCAGTGGTGATGATTTTGATGGCACTGACAAGGAGGATGACTATTGAGTCTGTGATGACTTTGAGTTATGACATTCTTCCATATATGGTTCTAGTATCTAGATTCTACCTTATTTTATATTTTCCATTGGCATTCCCACTTATAGTATCTACTATCAGTGACTCACTATCTATGTAATATTGTTTCATTTTGATTACATCAAATGACATAATGTGAAAAATGTAGTTTATGGTTCAATTTCTAACTTCTAAGTTTTAAACTTCTATTTTATGATGTGTATTGAATATTCTAATTTCTTGTGTGTTTGATCATCATTGATGTCACATGTAGTTAGTAATTGGTTGCATTTTCTAAATGTTCTAGTTTCTAAAAAAAATTGACCTTCATGCCTATATTTCATTTACAATAAATTTTTAAATGTATTTATAACCATGTCCTTGTGTCTTGTTTTTAGGGTCATCATGTTCCGAGTCGGATACTCGTATATATATATATGTTTATATAACCATGTCCTTGTGTCTTGTTTTCAGGGTCATCATGTTTCATGTCGGATACTCGTATTTTGCGTCCTTTTTGTCTTGTATCCTTGTGTCAAGTGACTTAGGTGAAGAGTTTGTAATCATTGCATTGAATGGGTTCTTTTCTTTTTGGCAACCTTTTGTCCATGGGGTTTATGCTTGGAAAAAGCTTCCCACTTTTTAGAGGCTATGGGATGATTTCTTCCAGGAGGAGATGAGACTAGTGACTATTGCAGGTATGGAGGAGGGGGTGCAGAATCTTGCCTTCGTCAAGAAGATGAAGGGCAACAAGAAAGGAGGACATGGAAGGGTCAAAAAGGGGAGAAAGAGGATTTAGGTTCCTATAACCAGGAGAAGGAGGACTTGAGCCACATCAATGCTTCAAGTGTCAGAAGTTTGGGCACTCTGCTTCTTAGTGTCATCAAAAGAAGGGAAAGGGCAAGCAACAATGACAAGCAATTTGTAGGGAGTGCAAAAGCATTGACTAGAGTGGATAAGCTTTCATCCAAGCTTGAGGCACACTTATCTATGGTCTAATGCTTGTCATCTAACACCCCATGTTGGTGTTTGATGTTATGTGGACAATGGAGCCTCCAAACATATGATCTCTTACAAGAGGGTCTTCAACAAACTTTAGGAGTAGGAGGAAAGCATGCAAGTGGAATTTGGTTATGATGCCATGTATCTAGTTGTAGGAGTGGGAACCATATCATTCTAGATGCCATCAGGTGATATCCTTGAGCTTATTGGCTTTTTGTATGTACATGGTGAAATGAAAAATCTCCTTTTAGTTTCAACAACGATAGATCTTGGATATATGGTTGAATTTGATGATCACAAGTCCTTCGAAAAATATGCCTAGATCTTGGTCGAGTGTTGGCTAAAGTGTTCGAGAGGGTGGTCTATACAGGTTGCAAGGGGATCCTATGAGAGTTCTAGTGCATGATAGTGACAACTTGTAAGAGCTTTGTCACAAGAGACTAGGTCACCTGCACTGTAGAACGTTGTCTATCTTGAAGGACATGTGAAGGACATGTTGTAGGGATTACGGTACTTCAAGCTTGAGATGAAAGGAGTGTGCATTGGCCAAACATGTGAAGGCTTCTTTTCTTAGTAGCTAGCATAGGTCAAGAGATATTCTTGACCTAATCCACTCAGATGTATGTGGATCCATGTCTTCAACTTCCTTATCTGATACCATTTACTATGTATCTTTTATTAATGATTCCTCTAGGAAGTCATGGATGTACTTCATGAAGGCCAAGGATGAGGTCTTCAGGAAAGTTCAAGAGTTTAAGTCTCGTGTAGAGAATCAAACATGAAAGAAGACTAAGGTATTAAGGTTTGACAATGGAGGTGAGTATACCACCAAGGATTTTGACACTTTTTGCGGGGAATTAGAAATGGAGAAGGTGCTAATAATGCTTGTTACCAGTCGAAATGGCAGTCCAAGCCACCGATAAGCATGTGAGGAGGAAGTGACCACTGTCACCTTAGTCAACTTCTCCCAACTGCTTTGAAAGCCTAAGCCTCCAAGGGGAGAGCCCTATTTTGACTCTGTAAAGAGTCAAGACACTGAATACAAAAAGATATCTCTTCCAAAGATTGTTAGTGATCAGTAAGTCATCCTCCCAAGAAATTTACAAATTATGTGGCACTCATGTCTTCCATCATTATTGTAGAGCGTTCTAGTTTTGAGGAGGCAACGAGACAACATGCAGATGGAGGTTTACAACTCCATCTTGAAGAATAATGTGTGGGAGATAGTGCCTAGATTAGAGGGGAAGTCAATGATTGACTCTTATGTAGTTGTCCAAGGTCAAGCATGTAGTAGATGGTAGCGTAGAAAAATTCAAAGCTCGGTTTGTGGCTAGAGGGTTCTCCTAGAAAGATGGAGTTGACTATGAGGAGACTTTTGTTCTTTTGTCAAGTATACCTCTATCATATACATTTTGCTAATAGTCTTTAGTTGAAGTTTATCAAATGGATGTAAAGACAACATTTATTAATGGTTTGATTGAGGAGGAGGTATGCATAAACCAACCAAGAGGCTTTGAGCTGCAAGGGCATGATACCCATGTTTGCAGGTTGAAGGCTCTTTATGGGTTGAAACAGGCACCACGTGCATGGTACTCTAGTAGCATTGAGTATCTTTCATGTTTGGGTTTTACTAAGGCAGTTGCAGATTACAATCTTTACTATTTAGTTGATCATTCTAATCTGCTTGGTTTAGTCTTGTATGTAGATGATGTCATACTTACAGGAAATTCAGAGAAACTCATAGAATGGTGCAAGACAGAGTTGGCAAGAGAATTTGACATGAAAGACATTAGCTTGATGCATTACTTTCTGGGTCTAGAGGTGTGGCGAGATCCAGGTGAATGTTTCCTTCGACAGGGTAAGTATGCAGTCAAGATTTTGAAGAGATTTCAGATAATGGATTGCAAACCGATGACTACTCCTATGGTAGCAAACCTGAAGTCCTTTGTTGATTTTGATTTTGATTTGAGTGATCCATCTGTGTACAACCTGGTTGATTGGTTCCCTCATGTATTTGGTAAATACCAGGTTTGTATGATGGTACAAAGTTCAAACAGAGTTCAGGTTCACTCATGTATTTGGTAAATACCAGGCTTTTCATTTGTTTTGTAGTTAACATCTTGAGGGTCGAGTCAATGCATGGTGTAGCCTAGGCATGTTCATTGGGTTACTACAAAACATGTGCTCTGATACTTGAAGATTGAAGGGCACAATGCATTTTGGACTGAGGTATGTTGGTGATGGGGAGATGGTGTTGCAAGGTTTTTTAGATTTTGATTGGTCAGGCAGTGCAAGTGATAAGAGGAGCAATTTAAGGTGTTGTTTCAGTTTAGGTTCAGGGATGGTTTCCTGGTTCAACCAAAAACAAACTTTTGTAGCATTTAGTACATTAAGGGAAGAATATATGGCAACTAGTACATTAAGGGAAGAATATATGGCAACTAGTTCTA
This sequence comes from Pseudotsuga menziesii, assembly GCA_001517045.1. Classification (NCBI taxonomy): domain Eukaryota; kingdom Viridiplantae; phylum Streptophyta; class Pinopsida; order Pinales; family Pinaceae; genus Pseudotsuga; species Pseudotsuga menziesii. Next base: position 462,960 of record LPNX011100483.1, read on the forward strand.
CCAGTTGTGAAGCCATTTGGCTTGGAAAATTACTAGCAGAGTTGACAGATCAAACCTTGGAAAAGTACTAGCAGAGTCGATAGATGAAACTTTGGATGCTATCGTGATTTACTCTGACAATCAGAGTTGTATCAAATTCTGAAAACCCAGTATTTCATGATTGATCCAAGCATATTGAGATCAGGCATCACTTATCATAGATATGGTTTGAAAAGGGATCTGTGGTTTTGCAATATATTCCAATAGATCAACAAGTCATTGATATCCTGACTAAGCCACTTGCAAAAGGGAGATTTGAGATGTCCAAAGAGTAGTTGTAAGAGGGAGTGTTGGTGAAATGTACCTTGAACAATCCTTTACAAGTGTAGATCTAGGCACTTGTTCAGCAACATCGTAGAAGCTAGAGAGGATGAATTACAGTTCTCAAGCAGGAGGTGCATCACTCTTGCTTTTTCAGGGGGAGGGCACATGCATGCGTGTGCCACCACTAGTTAATCTTAGAGGTATGCATGTTTTGTTAGATAAAGATTTAGTTTGGTTTTATTTTTTTGTAAATTCTATTTCTGAGTTTGACTTAGGATAAAGCAAATTCTATTTTTGAGTTTGAGTCACATGCAAACCTATTTTGTAAACTCTAGTATGCCCTTCTCATATCTGTAAGAGAGAGGGTAGAGCTATGTATTCATTCATTGAGTCTTGAGTCTAGCAGCTTGCAGTTTAGGGTATTTTATTGTAGCAGTTTTTTAATTTTTTCTTTTTAATGTTCAGGATTAATAAACGTAGTAGTAGGTATTGACAGTGACCTAAATGAGTCATCATTTTATTCTCTGTGTATGTGTTCATAGATTCTAGTGTAATTTATAGATTGCTGTTTTGAGTAGTGTTTATTTTAGGCTGTTTTAGTTTCCTATAAAAACTGTTTACAGAGTGCAGAATGTGTGTACCATGTGTTAGAAAGTTCTACAGTTTGATCACTATAGTTCTCCTGATGAACTTTTAGAGGCCATGGGCATTACAAAGAGGACCAAGCATTGATTCATATAGTTCAATGATGGTAACCAAAAGGGTCTCTAAGATACTGATGTTGTGTAACCTCTAAAACAAGGCCGACTCTCTTGGAATATATTTGAATTCCTTTTGAATGTCCACAAATCAACATAAGACTTTGGTAGAGTGATGATGGGCCTCAATAATAGCATAGAGAGTGAAATGTGGACTGGTCAATGATTTGGTATTTTTGGAAAAATTGTTCTTGTCCTCTAGCCCAAAGGTGCCTCCTCTCTAGCTCATATAACAACCGCATATGGAATTTTGTGTTGTAGAGCTTGGTGAATGTGTGTCCAATCATGATGGTCTTGTAATTGTTAGGGTTTAAATTAACCTTTGATTAAAAATGAGGTGCATCATATGTTGGACCTTAACCGAGGGAAACCATAAGAAACAACATGATTAAAAATCATTAAACAAATCAACAATGTGGAAGTTGAGAGTGAATACCATGTTGAGGACCTCGACCTGGAAGCCTTATTCATCAGCTACCTTGCTAGTTCTCATGATCATGACTCCTCTGCTATTGTTGTCATGAGAGAAAACATAACAGGGAGAGGGGGGAGAAGCAATGTGGACTGGAGGTTTCTTTTGGATGTCATAAAGAGAGGTAGTATGAGAGATCGAGGAATTGTGATCTAGGTTATGTGGGAGAGGTATCATTTGAAAAGAGGGTGCTAGAGGGATTTTGGTGAATGGTGGATTTTGGAGGGCTTTAAGAAGCTTGGAACTCCTTGTGGGAACGAAATAGCTTCTACAAAGGAGGAGATGCATGTAATCTATCTGGATGTGGGGAATAAAGAGGGGGTCAAGTGAAAGAGGATAACAAAAGTGTCTATGAAAGAGTTTGCACTCATCGTCATACCAACGATATTAAATTCTACATGAGAGAGAGAAGCAAAACATAAGAAGCATGCACAAGATTTACCCTTAGAAACCCTTAATTGAGAAAGCCAACATCAAAGATATCTTCATTAACCTTGGCCAGTTTGGCTAAGCCGATCATTAGAGGTGGTTTATGATGGAAATGATGGGCCTTTGAATTTGTTGCCTTCACATAAATACCATGGGATGAAATCATGTGGCACTGTAATCCACCTAAGGTAGATTATTGGTCATGTCAAGTATTAACATAATAATCCCCCCTTTAAACTTGACTTGGGATAAACATTTAACACCTACCCCACTCTAAGATTCATCAGGTATTTAGGAATATTACAACACCCCCCCTCAAGTCCTAAGGCATAACTGGCTTACTTCCAACCTTACACAAGTGAATACTAAATCAGGGTAAACGTTACAAGGATTATTGTCCTTGACCATGGTCCCATTGGTCCATCTTTAACTGGTGTACTATTTTTCACCACCCACACATTTTGCTCAACATCCTCATGAAGCCTGCTGTCACCATTGCAATTGTTGGATCCTGTGCTCGTTGAACTCTGTATTCTCCAATTGCCATGCGAGAAAATACCAGCTGTCGATCACTCATTTGTCTTCCTCACTAAAAAGTTTGGTAATCACTCTACAACAGACTCACCTCCATGTTGATCTCCATGATCACGAGCAACAAAGTACTGTCCATCCATTTAACATAGTCAACACTTCTCACAGATGTGGATGGGACACCTTTAGTTCTTGTGAACATTTTTTGAAATGGTTATCAAAAGAGCACCATGTGCTGAACTACCATGTATACAAGCCACATCTCAACAGAGAGGAAAATTGACATATACAATAGTAGTAGCACACTAAGACTAAATTTTCTTTGCCTATGATAGCCTTGGGCAAATAGTTTCTTAAGCTTAGATCTCACACAAAGTGATCCATGAAGCTTGGACTGCAATAACGTTTTCAACTTTTTTCTATATTTTCTTCCCAAAGAGATTTGATTTCGATTTGGATCTGTAGGTTGCTTATCAGGAAACTCCACCAACCCTGGCATCTGATTGCTTCCAGAATTTGTCTTCTCAAATATTCTTTGAAACACTATAGATTTCACTCACAGAGTGGATTTCTGAGTAAATTGACCTTGTATTCCACTGGACAATGCTAGATTATTAACTATTTCATTCAACAAATCCATTTGCTGCTAGATCATTGACAACAGTAGGTCAACATATCATCTTCTCTTCCACCAATGAAGGTGTCCACATAGTAGTGTCATGCCACAACTGTATGACTTCTAAGTTCTTCCAGGCCAATCACATTGATAAGGTGACATCATTCCTGTTAATCTTTATGTCGCCGTTTAGATTTGCACTCAAAGAATGAAATTTATAGGTCCTAAAACTCAAACTTGGTTTACGCCTATCAAATCTTAGATCTGCATATATTAAAACTTATGTAAAGTAAGTTTAGGAGTGCAAACATTGCATTGTATATGTTAATTCAAAACATTGGATACAAGGAAGCTAATTGACATGTGTGCAATCTGGTAAATATGAATTTTAATGCAAACTTCAATAGCAATCATATCAACTTACTATTATTCAGAAAAGAATATTATAGCAGCTAATACATAAGCTGCTTACACTTGCTCCCAATGCAACACAGACTAGGACTCTCTCTTAGAATGCTTACTAACGCACCCCTCGTCCTTTTATAGACTAAGAGAGGTACAAAATGGGCAATAAATGATTCTGGTGGAGCCAGCTCTGAAATACACTCTACTATCCAATAATAAAGCACATCCACTAGCCTAGAAGAATTCACCCCACTTGACTTGGAGTGAATGTCTAGGTAAGTGCACTCCCAAGAAAAGCTAATTGCTTGCATTAAATGTTCCATTAAGAATAAATGTACTCATCATGGGAGAGGGTAACTTCAACATTAACACACTCCATCTCCCAACACTAATCACCCTACCTAATTTCATTGTTATTCCTATAAACAAAAAATAGAGAGGGATAGAGTTATAAAACCAATTCACTCTCCTTTTCTGCTTGCTCACTTGCCATGGATGAAGAGAAAATTTTGCTGCTGCTTCCCCAAGCTAAAGGTGAATTGCTTTTGAAGCAACATGTAATCTAACACTCCCTCTTTGTTAGGAAGGTGTTCTCCAATAACTACTACACCCCCCTCAACATCTCAAACTTCCCCTTAGTTAGGGGCTTCATCAAAATACCACGGCCTTCCAAACTTGTAGGAATGTAAGCGGACATTACAACTCCCTTCTGAACTTGGTCTCTTAGGAAACGTTACTGGATATCAACATGTTTGTAGTGATATGAAATATTGGATTCTTTGAGAGCCTTATGCAACTCTGATTATCACATTAAATAACCGTGGCTCCAAGAATTGATTGGTCAACTCTGAAATCAACTTGCATATCCATATGGCTTCATAACAAACAAATGAAACTGCTATATACTTTGCTTTAGATGAACTGAGTGAAACTATCACCCACCTCTTGTTGAGCCAATAAATTAGGCTTGATCCAAAACTGAAACAATACATAGAAAGTTCTCTTTTGAGTACTAGCATTCCCATTGCAAATTGAATCTACAAATCTATGTAGCCGCGACTCACCATCTCTAGAATACGTCATGCCATAATGGATTGTGCCCTTATGATATTTGAGCACATGCTTATTAGCTTTCCAATGATGCTGGTGAGGCTCAACCATAAATTGGCTCAATGTATTCATGGAATAGCAAATGTCCGACCTAGTATTCACCAAGTACATTGAGGACCTGATCAATTGTTTGAATAAAGTAGGATCAACTAAATTGTTTCTTCAACACAAGCTAACTTCAGATTTGGTACCATAGGTGTAGATAAGGGTTTACAGTCAAATATTTGAAATCTCTTCAAAATCTCCACAGTATACTTCCCTTTCCCAAGGAAGACTTCACTTGCACCTCACCATACCTCCAGACCTGAAAAATAATGTTGAAGACCAACATTTTCTTTCATGTCAAATTTGCTGCCTAGTTTTTGCATGCACCACACAATGAGCTTCTCAGAACTCCCTATAAGCATCAAATCATCTACATATAGCACTGAGACAAGTAGATCAATTTCACCATACAAATAATAAAATTTGAATTTGCATAGGTCTAGGAGAATCCTGGATTCAACAAGTACTCGTCTATCCTAGAGTACCAAGCTTGTGGCGCTTCCTTCAACCCTTAAAGGGCCTTCTTTAATTTGCACACATGGGTATCTTGCTCATGCACCTCAAATCCATTCACTTGATTTATGTATACTTCCTCTTCAATCAATTTATTTAGAAAATAAGTCTTTACATCCATCTGGTAAAGAGGCCAACTCAAAACAAGCTGCAATAGACATGATGATATGAATAAAGGTATACTTAACAACGGTAGCAAAGGTTTCATCATAATCAACTCCCTCTTAATGAGAGATCCCTCTCATTAAAAATTTGACTTTGACTTATTTTGATGCTCCCATAAACTACATGCTTTATCTTATACAACCATTTGAGAATCAATCTCTGATTTCCCGATTGCTCTTGGAACAATTTCCCACACATCATTAATGATTATGGAGTTGTACTTTTGTGTCATGGCATCTTGCTATTGTTTTGCATTTGCTTCCTTGAAGATGGAAGGCTTTGTCTCAAGAAAGGAAGACATTTGTGCAACATAAGTAGGAAACTTTGAGGGGGATGACTCACCTGAAAATAAGTCTTTGGTGTGCGTACTTGCTCTTGTGCCGCATGTAATGTTTGAGTAGGCCATTTTAGCTTTTTTGCTGTTTTGGTAGGTTTAGAGGTCTCAGTTCTTTCTCTGGAACTGGGCTGATCTTAATCTGATTTCTTTTGTTCTTTTGGATCAGCAAGTGGGACAAATGTTATCGGAACCCAACCGGTTTTGACAACGTTTTTCGGGTAAAATCAAGCACTCAAACCGCTTTTGGCCGGTTCCGTATTGAACCGCTGATTTTGTTACAGAAGCAACTGATTTCGTGCTGGTTCCATACAAAAACTGGCCAGTTCCGTACAGAACCGACCGGTTTCGTACAATAATGCTTGGGGGCCCCAAAAACAACTATTTGCAATTTTTTTTATTAAAATACAAAAATAAGGTACCACGTGTGACATGTTAATTTAACCCATAGCCCCTTCTAACCTTATAAAAGGAGGTTCCCACCCTCCATATCAATCACATATATGATACAACAAGAAGAGGATGTGGACATTGATGTTGCAGTTGGACATGTGCCTTCAGACCTAGGGGAGTCAAGCTATGCTCATGTTGAGGATGTAGATTATGACTCTGAGTCTAAGCATGAGGACTTAGATAATTCTGATAAATGATTAGATTGTAGATTCTAGAGTCTAGACTATAGTCATATGTTTATATTTTGACTTTAGAGGCCATTTATAACCTCTTTGTTGATGTACTTTTCTTTAGATATGTATTTGCACTCAGTGCTATTTTGGTTCTATACACTCTTGCTTGCTATATACATGAGAAACTTTGCATTGAATTCACATGGATGCACATATGTATGTATGTATGTATGTTTGTTGAAATTATGAATATTTCAAGTATTTTTGCCAACTGGTTTTTTGATCCGGTTTGTTTCCTTGTATTTGTCCGGTTTCGTTTTGGTTCATGGGGTCGGCTGGTTTGACCACCGGTCCAGTTTCTGATAACATTGAGTGGGACAACAACTCTCTCTCCTTCTTTAATCTCTATAGAAGTTTCCTAGGACTTGGAGGACCATCCATCCTCCACAAACTTCACATCTTTTCAAACCGTTATCTTTTGTTGCATTGAACATAGATTTGGTAAGCTTTGGATGTTTTGTTGTAACCAACAAAAACACCTTTCATACTTGAGGGTGCCAACTTAGACATCTTCTTGTAAAGAACACAAATATAAATAGGACATTCAAATACACAGAAATGTGATACCTTAGGTTTCTCACTGGTAAAAACTTCCTTTGGTGTCTTGCTGTTCAAAATCTTGTGAAGACAGGTATTAGAGTGTAACTGTAGTATTGCATGCATCCATCCAAAGACATGTGGATTTCCTTGTCGTGGATCATGTTTTTTGCAGTCTTGATGATGGATTGGTTTTTTCCTCTTTCCAAACCCATTTTGCTTAGGTTGTAAGGCACTATTAGTGCCCTCTTGACCCATAAATCTCTGCAATAGGCATTAAATTCATTGGAGATGTACTCTCCACCATTGTTATATCTCAACACTTTGATCTTCTTGCCTATCTAGATTCTAATTCTCGACCAATCCCTTGATCTCCATGAACTTACTTAGCACTTCATACTTAGTCTTCCAAAACTAAATCCAGGTTTTATGTGAGGAATCATCAATGAAGGAAACATGATAAAGTTCAAAAAATAAATCCACGTTTAACATGAGGAATCATTAATGAAGGAAACATAATAAAGACTACCTATTAATGAGGAAGAGGACATATGTCCACAGACATCTGAATGGATCAAGTTTGTCGATGATGGCAACATCATGAGCCATTCTCCAAGTTAGTCTCTTGCTGAGTCGAGGCTGCCCTGACCGAGTCCAGGGAAGCTTGGAGAGTGGTGCCCCTTGCCAATGAGGCAAAGGATTCTTGCTATTGTCCCTTCCTGAGTCAAGACTGCCCCTTGTTGAGTTGAGGCTGAGAACCTAGACCATGAAAGTCTAGGCAAATGACGTGTGACGTACTGCTACTCCATGATCTTCGAGATGGTTGGGCTATGAATTTTCCTCTAGGGTTTGGCCACCCCTACTAGGAGTAACTCTAGCATGTGACATGGAGCAGTGGGGAGACAAGATGATCACATCATTGTGAGAGAGATCTTCCTTATATATAACGTGATAGAGCTTCTGGATGGCATGTGTAGACCATATGAGATTTTGAGAAGTTATGAAGACATAAAGAGAAGTCATCGCCATGAAGAAGAGGACCCGAAGACCTAACACCTAAGTCAAGTAAAAGAATAAAAGAAGAAAGTCCCTAAGTGTTATGCTATTAAGTCATGATGAGGGGAGCCCCATTCCATAGTAGTCACAACGTTGTAACTTAAAATCTCATCAAGGGGGGCACCCAAAGGGGTCATGAGAAAATAGTAGTTTAGAACCTTCTATCCAAAACCACCACTACTCTCCCATGGTATTTGCACAAAGCATGCATTCAGTTTTAGCTATATATTGGAAGGTTCTTCAAGATCATATCATTGTGATTTCTCAAGTGGAGTTCTTTATCTCTGCATCTAGTACATTTGTTTCCGGGGTTTGTGTACTGTGGAGAAAAGATCTGGATAGGGCTTGAGCTAATACAACCTAGTAAACTTCATCTTCAGTAAACTTCTCATGGTATGTGCATGTGGTATCTATGTACTGTAGTACCTGAAGGGGTTTGTTGCATCTGCTCATTTGAAGCTCCTTTTTTTTGCATATATAAAGGAAGATCTTACTGGGTTTTTTCACATGTAAAAGGTTTCCCCAGGGAAAATTTCTGTGTCTACTGTGATTGATATTTTGCTGTGCTTATATATATGGTTGATTATTTTATGTACTGATAGTTATGATCAAAATCTGTGATAAAATTTAAAAATATTACACTTTTATAGAAAGCTCTTATAAAATTCAACATGGTATCAGAGCTTTGGGCGTGAAAGAGCTCAGTTCTATAGTCTACTTGAGCCTATGCTGATCCTTGAGACAACATATTAGATCTAAGCATAATAGATCTGAAAATCATGGTATAATAGATCTGGGACAACATATTAGATCTAAGCATAATAGATCTGAAAATCATGGTATAATAGATCTGGGACAATATATTAGATCTAAGCATAACATATTTGAAAATCAGAGTATAACAGATCTGGGATAGCATATCAGATCTAAGCATAACATATTTGAAAATCTCAGTATAATAGATCTGGTACAGCATAACAGATCTGAGAAATCTTAGTATAACATATTTGGGGTAGCATATCGGATCTAAGCATAATGGATCTGAGTTTGCAGAAGTAAGAAGGTACTGTTGCAAATTTGCTGGCCGAAATCTCAGAGCATAGTACAGTAGACCTTGAGGGTTTCTTGCGCTAGGGCAAGATAATGGATTTGGTTTCAGTAAAACCTGAAGACAGACTTGAAGTAGCTTCAAACTTCAATATTTGGAAGGCTAGGGTTTTGAATATAGAAGAACATGATCTGGATGGGTTCTTGACTAGCATTGTAGAAGAGCCTACTACTAATGCATGGAGATCTTCCTTCAAGAAGAACCAGGCCAAAGCAAAGAGAATCATCTTTGATTCAGTGAAAGATAATCTGATGCTTGCGATTATTCCATTAAAGATTGCAAAGGAGTGTTTTGACACATTAACCAATCTACATGAGAAGAAGGCTCCCAGTCAGAAGAGAGCTTTGAAGAATAAACTTCGTACCCTCGAGATGGAGAAAGATTATACTGTTGCCTCCTCCTTCACAAAGATCTCTTAGGAAAGAGATAAAGTTATGGTTATTGGGGTAAGTGTAGATGATGATTATATCGTCCAAACTGCAATAGATAGTCTTCCACCTTCTTGGGAGACGTTCTTGTCAAGTTTAAATGCTTGTGAAAACCAACTAAACTTGTGAGAGGTTGTGGTATGACTGTCTGCAAGAATAAGGGAGAATTTGGAGTAGAAGTGGTACCTCCAAGGAAGAGAATCTTGCTCTTATAGCAAGGACGAGGAAAGCAAAGAAGTTTCCTTCTCAAAAGGAAAAAAAAGGAATTCCAAGGGTAATGATTGGTCAAGAGCAAAATGCTACAACTGTAAAAAGATGGGACATTTTGCGAAAAACTGCCCAACGCAAAGAAGAGGGCGCAAGGGCAGCTTTCATGCATTTGCTGCTATAGAAGACGAATCTCAAAGGAAGAAATCAAGAGAATCCACCAATGATTAGGAGACTAGGAAGGAATATTAACTTGTCTTAGCTCTCTCAGGATCCATTACCACTAGTGCTGAGACATGGCTGGTGGATAGTGGGGCTTCCAAACATATGACAACATATCGAAGCTCCCTTGTAGATTTGAAGGAAAGGATATTCTATGTGCAAGTGGAACCTGGAGATGATGCCACCTATCAGATCCAAGGAGTTAAATCTGCTTCTTTTCAGTTGGATTCAGCGACTGTATTGCATGTCGAGGGGATTTTGTTTGTTCCTGGTCTTAAGAAGAACCTCCTCTCTGTTTTAGTTTTAGAAGATAAAAGGTTTCAGGGTAATATTTATGGATGGTAAAGCAGTCATATGGCTTAAAGATGGAGACATGAGTTTTGCAGTTGTGATTGGAGTTCAAGAGTGAGGACTCTACAAAGTTCCTGGACATTCCATTCAGGAATTGGTCCATGATACAGTCAGCCCCTGTGAGTTGTTGCATCAGAGGTTTGGACATCTTCATTATAGAGCGCTTCTTGGCTTGCAGAAGATGGTAAAAGGTATGCCTGTTTTTCATTTTGAGCATGATGGTATTTGTAGAGGCTGTGTTATTAGCAAAAATACGAAGAAATATTTTCCTTACAGTAACAAAAGATCCAAAGGAATCCTGGACTTAATACATTCAAATATATGTGGGCCTATGTCAGCACCCTCCTTGAGTGGATATTTATATTATGTGATCTTTATAGATGACTTCTTTCGCAAGACATGGATTTATTTTCTGAAGGCAAAGAATGAAACATTTAGCAAGTTTCACGAGTTCAAGGCACTGATTGAGAATCAGATTGGGAAACATGTTTGTGCCTTGAGGGCAAATAATGGAGTGGAATTCGAATATCATCACTTTGATGATTTCTACCGGGAGGGTTAAAGAGAGAGCCGACCGTACCTTACAACCCTCAGCAGAATGGGATTGCAAAAAGAAAGAGCAAAACAATCTGTGAGGTAGCAAAAGCTATAATGTGTGATCAGGATCTTCCCACATTGCTATGGGTAGAGGCCACCGATACTGCAGTTTACATTCAGAACATAAGTCCTCATGCTATACTAAGGGAAAAGACCCTAGAAGAAGCTTTCATAGGTGAAAAGACTGAAGTTGGACACTTGAGGATTTTTGGTTGTCTCGTGTACATCATGTACCGAAAGAGAAAAGGACAAAAATGGAGCCTTCAGGAAAGAAAGGCATATTTGTCGGGTATAGTGAAACCTCCAAGGCCTATTGTATTTATGTTCTGGGTCAAAGGTACATTGAGGTTCGTAGAGATGTGACATTTCATGAGGAGGCTTCTTTTGACGTTTTAAAGAGTTTCATATTAATACAGATATGGAGGAGCATGAGACTCCTACTGCAGAGATTCTAGTTTCTGATTCTCCTCATTTAGATGTTCAGAGGAGGATCCTGATGAGCCCTTAGATCTAGTTGATCCTAAGGGGCCAATAGAGCCTAAAGAAAGACCTCTAGTTGTACCTCCTATTAAAAGGAGGCCTGCAAGAAGCAGAAAAGCATGCAACTCCATTAGGTACATTCAAAGAGAGTAGAAGACCACATAGATACTTAGGATATGTAGCTCAGATGAGTCACAACAGTGATGCAGAGCCCATCCTCTACAAGGAAGTTGCTAAGCAACAAATATGGAGGGATGCCATGGTGGAAGAATATCAATCCAACATGAAAAATGATGTGTGGGAAGTGGTCCCAAGACTGGAAGGGAAGTTTGTGGTGACTTCCAAATAGATAATACAATATCAAATATGCAGCTAATGGCAGTATTGAGAAATTCAAAGAAACGTTTGTGGCTCATGGTTTCTCATAGAAAGAGGGGATAGATTATGATGAAACTTTTGCTCTTGTTGCCAGTTACACCTCAATCAGAACTATCATATCTCTTGCTGCAATTTTAGATTAGAGGCTTCACCAGATGGATGTGAAGACCGCATTCCTCAATGGCAAAGTTGAGGAAGAAGTATACATAGAGCAACTGGAGAGTTTGTGGTTCATGGGAAGGTGTGCCATGTATGGGTATGCAAATTAAAGAAGGCCTTGTATGGGCTTAAGCAGGCATCGAGGGCATGGTATTCAAGGATTGACATCTTCATAGTTTAGGTTTTACCAAGAGTGTTGTTGACCCCAACCTGTACTTCAAGGTTGTTGAGAACCATACGCCGATCTTGGTTCTATATGTTGATGACTTGTTTCTTACTAGGGAGGAACAATAGAGAGCTTAGTGCAAGTGGGAGCTCACTTCTGAGTTCGAGATGAAAGACTTGGGGTCTTATGCTTTATTTTCTTGGTTTGGAGGTGTGGCAGAGGTCAAACGAGATTTTATTTTCTCAAGGAAAGTATATAGTTGATGTTCTGCAGAGGTTTGGGAGGATGGATTGTAAGTCCATGACCACGTCACCACACCAATGGTGTCTAACTTGAAGAAGCTACATGAGTCAGATTCTGGTTCAAATCTAGTGGATCCTACAATGTATCATTAACTTATCGGATCCTTGATGTATTTGATACAAACCAGACTAGACATATGTTTTGTAGTGAGTGCTTTGAGTCAGTTCATGTCCGAGTCGAGACACAAACATTGGGTTGCTACCAAACATGTGCTTAGATATCTTCGTGGCACTATTGCTTATTGGCTCAGATACACTTCTAGTGGTGGAGTGACGCTACATGGATATGCTGACTCTGATTGGGATGGTAGTGCAGTGGACGAAAAACTACATCCGGATATTGTTTCAGCATGGATTCAATCATGATTTCCTAGTCCAGCAGAAAGCAGGGCTCCATAGCTTAGAGCATCGCAGAAGCAGAGTATATAGCAGCTAGTGATGCCAGCCGAGAAGCTATGTGGCTTAGAAAGCTACTTGTTGGGTTGTTTGGGGAGATGCTTGAGACACCTGTCATTCATTGTGATGACCAGAGCTGCTTGAAGCTCTTAGAGAACTCGGTGTTTCATGACATGTCAAAGCACATTGAGATGAGATACCACTTCATTAGAGATATGGTCCAGAGAGGTGCAATAAGACTACAATAGATTCTGACTGATGAGCAAATAGCAGATGTGTTGATCAAGCCTCTGTCCTTGACAATGTTTGTGTACTTCCGAGACAAGCTTGGCGTAGTAGAGAATGCCTCCCTCGCTGAGAGGGAGAGTTGATGATGGCAACATCATGAGACATTCTCCAAGTCAGTCTCTTGCTCAGTCGAGGCTGCCCTGACTAAGTCCAGGCAAGTTTGGAGAGTGGTGCCCCTTGCTGAGTCAAGGCTGCCTCTTGCTGAGTTGTGGCAAAGGATGCTTGCTATTGTCCCTTGCTAAGTCGGGACTGCCCCTTGTTGAGTTGGGGCTAAGAACCTAGACCATGAAAGTCTAGGAAGATGATGTATGACGTATTCCTACTCCATGATCTTCGATATGGTTGGGCTATGAGTTTTCCTCTAGGGTCTGACCACCCTTAGTAGGAGTAGTTCTAGCATGTGACATGGAGCAGTGGGAAGATGAAATGATCACATCATTGTGAGAGAGATCTTTCTTATATATAATGCGATAGAGCTTCTGGATGGCACGTGTGGACCATATGAGATCTTGAGAAGACATGAAGACATAAAGAGAAGTCATCACCATGAAGAAGAGGACCCGAAGTCCTAGCACCTAAGTCAAGTAAAGAATAAAAGAAGAAAGTCCCTAAGTATTATGTTATTAAGTCATGATGAGGGGAGCCCCATTCCCCAGTAGTTACAATGTTGTAACTAAAACACTCATCAAGGGGGGCGCCCAAAAGGGTCATGAGAAGATGGTAGTTTGGAACCTTCTATCCAAAACCACTACTACTCTCCCATGCTATTTGCACAAAGCATGCATTCAGTTTTAGCTATATATTGGAAGGGCGCCTCAAGATCATATCATTGTGATTTCTCAAGTTGAGTTCTTTATCTATGCATCTAGTACATTTGTTTTTGGGGCTTGTGTACCGTGGAAAAGAGATCTGGATAGGGCTTGAGCTAATACAGCCTAGCAAACTTCGTCTTCAGTAAACTTCTCATGGTATGTGCATGTGGTATCTATGTACTGTAGTGCCCGAAGGGGCTTGTTGTATCTGCTCATTCAAAGCTCTATTTTTTTGCATATATAAAGGAAGATCTTGGGTTTTTCACTTGTAAAAGGTTTTCCCAGGGAAAATTTCTGTCTACTGTGATTGATATTTTGCTGTACTTATATATATGGTTGATTATTTTATGTGCTGATAGTTATGGTCAAAATCTGTGATAAAATTTAAAAAGATTGCACTTTTGTAGAAAGCTCTTATAAAATTCAACAAAGTCGAGAATATCTCTTGACTTCTTCTCGCTGGATGTAAACATAGGTTGGAATGTTTCCAAAATGAATATCCCTTCCACACTCTAGCCTTCTCAATTTTGAAGTCTAGCAATCCTTGCACTATATACTTCAAGAGAGGAAGGTCTCCATAGTGAAAGTAGCCCAAGCACTTATTGCGTCGAGAGGCGCTCTACAACACAATATGGGGGAGATCTTGTAACGTTACATAACTTTATGTAACGTTACATAACGTTACAAAATAATAAAAAATTTAATTATCCGCTAGCCAAAAAACAACCTAATATGAGGGAGATCTTGTAAAGTTTGTTGAGTAACTTTTGTTACTATTACTAATAAAATAATAAAAAATAAAATTTTAATTATCAACTAATATAAATGTCGGTAAAAAAAACCTAAAATGAGGGAGATCTTGTAACTTTTGTTACTTACAAAATAATAATAAAAAATTAATTAATTATCACCCAAAATAAATGTCGGCTAGAAAAACAACCTAATATGGGGGAGATGTTGTAATGCTCCTACCTAACAAAACAATAAAAAAGTAAAAAATTAAGATGTTGTAATGTTTCTACCAAACAAAAAATAAAAAAATAAAAAAATTGAATTATCAGCAAAAAAATGTTGGCCTTGCACATGGTTTACCATGTGCAAAGCCTTCTAAACAACCCATTGTTTTATTGTACATGGTTTAGGAGGGCCTTGCACATAGTTTTAAAACAATGTGCAATGCCTCCTAAACAACCCCTGGTTTTATTGTACATGGTTTAGGAGGGCCTTGCAAATGGTTTTAAGACCATGTGCAAGGCCTCCTAAACAACCCCTGGTTTTATTGTACATGGTTTAGGAGGGCCTTGCAAATGGTTTTAAGACCATGTGCAAGGCCTCCTAAACAACCCATAATTTTAGGAAGGCCTTGCATATGGTTTTAAAACCATGTATGGGTAGATGTTGTATTTTGTTCCTAACAAAATAAAAAATAATAAAAAATATTATATGTCGGCCATAAATAATATTAAATATTAATAATAAAAATACGATATGTGGACCTTAAATAAAAATATGTGTCTTTTGGTTTGAATCAAATCAATGGTTATATATAAGACACGCCAAAGTTGATAGCTCATTGAGTGCAATACCTAAAAAGAGGTTTGCACCTTGAGAAATTGATCCCTCTTGGTGCTTGATAGAGCCTAGGATTTGGATCTACGTTGGTGCCACAACTCACTCATCTTGCTACTGTCATGCAATAGAGACTGCCGTTTCACTGGATCAATAAGTAGCATGTGAAGGCCTCCTCACACACCTCTGGCCAAAATCCAAGGACTACTTTGGCTGCAATCTTTGATGGTGCACTGTTCAGTGTTTATCATCAGACAAACTACAAGTTTCCTATCTTTGATAGCATAATATGAAAGAACATTTTTTGTTAAATTGGGAAGTTGGAACAAATAGAGCTTCAGTCAAAATAAGAACATCACCTTAGGGAACAAGGAAAGAGATGAATCCCATCCTAGTCGCTGGATAGGTGGAAGCATGCCCAACTCCTCTTGCATGTCTACTTCTTACTCCTGAAAGATGTTGAAGATCTTTTGGTTGAAGGTCATGCACTGGGATGCCTCAATGTCCACATACCAACCAATGCCAAGAGTGGTTTTGGTGGATAAACAAGAAACCATGGAGAATGATGTCTCCAACTTAGATGTTGACACATCCACTGTAGCATCTGCACGCCCTGCAAACTGCTTTTTGTTGCTGCTTTCCCTTCTTCTTCGGACATTAGCTTGCATAATGCCATAGATAGTGCCTCTCCTTGCAATGTCTGAAACATGTCACATGGCTTAGGTCCTTCTCAGAATGAGATGAACAATTCTTTTCTATCTTACTCATCTTTCTTCTTTTCTCCTTTCTACAACCTCCTAATGAGTGCAAGATTCTAGGCTTCCTCCACTTTGGCTGAAACAGTCTATAGTCTGGTCTCCTCCAAGGAAAATCTACCCATGCACACCCTGCACTTAGGGAAGCCAAGGTGTGAGAATCCATTCAGAGTTATCTGGATTCTGAACTAACTGATCGCCATCAGTCTTGTCTCCTACGGCTGCAAGTTGATTTTTCAACTCGGCGATCTTCATCAGATAGCTCACAACAGTGTCAATATGCTTATGTGGGAACCAGTGAGCTTGTTCTTCAAAAGCATCCTACGGGATATCACACTCCGATACAGAATGACTTAGGCACATATCCTTTGCTGTGAAGGATCAAGAGGTCCTTCATTGAATCAAAAGACGATTTGATTCGATTTGCTTCAGTTTGGAGACCTTATTGTGTGCCCCTCCTTGTCATTTTATAGACTAAGAAAGAGAGGTCCAAATTGGGCATTAAATGCCTCTGGTGGAGCACCCTTCTCAAGCTCATAAATACACTCCAATGACCAGCTATAAAGCACACCCACTAGCCTAGAGAAATGTGCCCCACAACTTGGACTGAATGCCTTGGTATGTTCACTCTCAAGGAAAGGTAATTGCCTGCATTAAATGCACGATTAGAAATGATTGTAGCCATCACGGAAGAGGGTGACCTCCACTTTAACACGCTCCATCACCCAGCACTAATGCACTCTACCTAAATGCACTGTAACTCATATAAACCAAAAATAGAGAATGTGAGTTATAAAACCAATTTGCCCTCTACTATTGCTGCTTACTCACCATGGATCAAGAGTTAATTCTACTGTTGCTCAACCATGCTAAAGGTGAGCAACTTCTGAAGCAACAGGTAATCCAACAATTCCTCCAGTTATCATTTGCATCTTTGTTTTCTTTTGGAACTTTCTCATCAGATTTGCATTGTTAGCGTTTCTGCTTGCTGTTGCTTCTCTCTGATTAGCAACTTCCGTTTGCAGATTTCACCAAGCCTGCCTATTACCAGATCTTTTACAGAAACAACACATCATATTATGACAGGTTCACACTGGTCTTACACCAACCCTATTTCTCATGTGCCTGAATGTAAGCCACACTCAGCTGTTGTGACTCTTTCACTGTAGCTATAGTATCCACATGATGTTTTTGACCATTGCCAAGCTCCATGATTGATGTTGTTTTCATCTAAAGTTGGAGGACCTCAAGCTGAGATTTCATGGCAGTGACAACAAGTATTACATAGTCCTTTATTAGTCAGATTAGATAGAGCTAGTCAGCTTCCATGTGGCCCTCTCCATGCTGATCATATAGATCTAGTCTGATATGTTCTTCATGAGAATGCTGGCAACTGATCTCATGCAACAACACCAACAAGCCATTCAAACAACCAATAGATCTACCATATATTCATCTCCTCATGCAACAACAATAGTCACTACCATTTATGAATCCCTAGCACTCTCTCAATGGTTCCCACAAATAGATCACACTTGCTAGAGAGTCTAGGTCAATCTAGATATGATGTCATATTAAAATCTTACAAGAGAGAGACAAAGCAAAACACAAGAAGCATGCACAAGATTTACTTTGGTAACCCTTGACCAGGAATTCCAACTTAAAAAATATCTTCATTAACATAGGCCAAACCGGCCAAGCCAACTATTAGAAGCATTTTATAATGGAGACAATGAGCCTTAAATTAGTCATAAATACCATTGTTACCAACATCGGCGAAAAATCGGCCGATTTCCGAGAAATCGCGATTTTTTCGCCGCGCCGATTTTTCTTCAAAAAATCGCCCCAAAAATCGGCCCGATTTTTTCCAATTTTTTGCTGCTTTTTTCCCGAGAAATCGCGAGTCGATGGAAAAACTCGGCCGGCCACGGACAGGGACGAAAAAAGTGGTTTTTAAGTTGGTTTTTTTCATTTTTTTTTCTCTTTTTTGAGTCCAACAGTCCATTAGGAGGTGAGCTAAGAGTTTGAGAGGGCAAGTGAAGAGGGTTTCAAGAGACCAACAACAAATTTAGGCAACATTTTCTTTGCCATCAAGCATCAAATTGAAGATTGGATCTTGCCATTTGGGGTTTTTTCCATAGCTGAAGGTAAGTAAAAAATTTGCCCATCATTTCTCACTTTTCCAAGAGGGATTGTTGTTGATTTACTTTGCCATGTAATTGTCTATCTTCAAAAACGATTTTTATGGGGTTTTAATCATTTTTTTTCCAACTGTTATGTATTTTTTTGTTGCTTGCATGCCAAAAAACGTTTTGGCATTTTTTATCTTGCCCTAGATTCCTTATAAATCCTCATAAAAATGTCTATGTATTTTTCCTCATCAAATTAATGGTTGAATGCTCAATATTTCTTGGAATTCTTCTTGTGTTTTAAACTTTTACATTTTCAATAATCACATATGCTAAAAAACGTTTTTTATCTTGCCTTAGGTTCAAACTTCAAAGTATCAAGATTCAAGCTTCATTTTGTCCACAATAACTCCATATACAAGATGCCAAAGGATTTGGATCCATTTTGGGAGTGGGGCTCACCTATTGACCCGGTCAATCGACAAATTCTCACTTGCAATCTATGTGGGAAAAGAATGACAGGAGGGATAAGTAGGCTGAAATACCACCTTGCACAAATAGCAGGACATGATGTGGGTCCTTGCAAAGAAACAACTCCGGAAATCATTGCTAAGGCCACACAAGCGATTGAGGGCACAGGGCTAAGGAAACAATACAAGGAGGCTGTGAGGAATCAACTTGCTTCAAGATCCGGGTCCGCAGCAGGAGTAGGGGCTAGTGGGACAAGCCTAGATACCGATACCCACTCCACACAGCAGTCCACATCGCCTTTCATGGTATCTTCAAGATGCAACCCTGGTGGACAACCTTCTATAAGGTCCATGGTGAAGGTAAAGGAAAAAGCAGACGCACACAAACCTATTGGCCGATGCTTGTTATGGAGTGCTATTCCATTAAACTTTGCAAAGAACCCATTTTATGTGTCCATGTTTGAGGCGGCTGCTGTAGTTGGAGCGGGGTTCAAGCCCCCTAGTTATGAGGAGTTGAGAGGGCCCATCCTTTAGGATGAAAAGGTTGATTGCACTCGTAGATTGGAGGAGCTTCAAAGATCATGGGACCTAACAGGATGCAGTGTGATGTCGGATGGTTGGACCGATATGAGGGGTAGGACACTTCTCAACTTCTTGGTTCATTGCCCCAGGGGGACTATGTTCATGAGATCTGTGGATGCATCTGCACATGTCAAAGATGCGGTTTTACTATGTGGCTTGTTGGATGAGTTCATCCAAGAGATTGGGCCGCAGCATGTTGTCCAAGTGATAACGGACAACGCTGCGAACTATGTGGCTGCTGGTAGGATGCTCATGGCCAGGTATCCTACACTATTATGGACTCCTTGTGCCGCCCATTGCCTTGATTTGATCTTAGAGGATTTAGGCAAGATTGATTGGATCAAGGATACTATTGATTCAGCACGGAGCATCACAAAATTCATATATAACCATGCAGCAGTGCTTAGCTTGATGAGAAAGTTCACAGGTGACAAAGAGTTGGTGCGTCCTGCCATCACAGGCTTTGCCACTAGATTTATTTCTCTTCAGTCACTCTTGAATTTTATGTGGGACTTGCAGGCGATGTTCTTTTCACCAGAGTGGCGTGCTTTATCATTTAGCACTAGACCAGAGGGGCAAGCCACATTCAGNAGAAAAGTTGATGTGAAGGCCATTTCATTGGATGAGATTGACACCACTGCTGCATGGAGGGCAGAGTGTGAGTAGCCTGTTATGGAGGTAGCCCCTGATTGGCTAGAGGATGATCATGCTACTGACAGTGATCATGGTGAGACTCATACAGTCTCAGAGGATTTGGATGAGCATGTTCCAGTTCCAGAGGAGTTTCACACCGATTCTAGGAGTGTGCCACAGTGAGAGCTAGAGGGAGATAGACCTGGTGGTAGCATAGGCACTAGTACTGGTAGAGGAGCAGGAGCTGCAGGACTACCTCCTCGACCTTCTCATTCTTCAGGACATCAGTTTTGGCCACCTTCTCCAGTTTCTAGAGGATGTCATTTTGCAGGGTCTTCTTTTAGAGGACGTCAGAGTCCAGTACGAGGCCCACAAGCCTCAAGGGCACCTANAGGGGTGCGGTGAAGGAGGTGTGCACCATCACCGAACCTTTGGTAAGGGTTCTCCGCTTGGTTGATGGAGAGAAGCCCGCAATGGGCTACCTATATGAGGC
>LPNX011100483.1:484675-511481 GCA_001517045.1 Pseudotsuga menziesii
AAAACGATGTTTCCTGGACCCTGCCGATTTTTTCGCCGCGCCGATGTTTGCAACACTGATAAATACCATGCGGCTAAAACCATGTGCCATCGTAAACCACCTATAGTATGTTATTGACCAAGTCAAGCATTAACTTAACAAACGATTCATAGCAAAAATGTCGTGTGGGGTCGCGGGTGTAGTGTCTAATGGTGTAGGGGTAGGAATCAAGACTCAAGGTCAGCCTACCAAATGGTTTTAGAGAGAATTTCATATTTGGCCATTCTTGAGGGATGCGAAGTGGGAGGGAGGCAAAATCAATTGGCAAAGACGAGAAGTGTAAAAGTCAACATATTCCTTACCAAAGTTGTTAGTTTCCAAGGGGTGTTAGAGTGAGATGAGGTGGGAGGAGAGGGAAGGGGGGAACCATAAAAGAAGAAGGTGATGGATACGTGATCAACTAGAGGGAGAGAGAAACCAATTGGTGTTGAATGTGAGGAAATAGAACCTAGTTGGTCAAGACATAGTCGACCACACTAGCATTGCGATAAAGGGGAAAACATGTTAAGTAGATGGAACCAGTGTAGCAAGAGAGATTGTTAAGGAGCAATGAGTCATGCGATTCATTGCATTATAGAAGGTGCTTCCCATATGTTTTAAGGGGGCCACTCACCATCATTGAAAACCTTTTAAAGACCCATTTATTTAGGGTCGATCTCCTAAAGGTATAGTAATACTGATAGGACATCCTTGGACCTAGCATGGATTAGTATCTATAAATACATGGTTCAGGTATTAAAGTCATGCCAACATTAATGATAGATGTTTGGGTAGATATCAATGAAGAGGTCGCCATTGGAGTTGAAGTGAAGTGAAAAGCTTGAGGATGTTTGAGGGAAGTAGAAAACAACAATGAAAATTTCTCGAGAGGGGAATTCCATCGGATATAAATCCACCTAAATCTAGCATGCTCGTTGGAAGTGACTAGAGAAGCTTTGGATTGTCAATATAAGGCAAGCTACTCTCCTTGGTTCCCGAACACCATCAGGATGACAAGTCTCTTGTGTACATGTTGAAGTCTAGTGACGACTTGTAATAGTTGGGAGCTCTTTCTTGGGACTTGCATGGGTCTTGGTGAGGAAAAGGAGGTCTTCAGATGTAAGCACATCCTGTAATGTGCCTAGCGAAGACCATATAATGCCATTATATTGCCAACAAGAAATGGAGATGGAGGGTGACCCAAACACATTCCAACAAGGGCCTCATGTGGCTGGCCAAGAACAACAAGATGAATATTACCTTTGGAGTATTTAGAAGGAGAAAATATTTTAAAATGAAACAGATAATTGCACCGAGAGTAGCGAGGTGCTCTACAGCCGAGTATGGGGGAGATGTTTCACGTTACATAACATTACTGAAAATGAAAAGTAATAAAAAAATTCATATCGGCTCATAAAATAAAAATAAAAATCAAATGAAAAGTAATTAAAAATAAATTTCGGATTATAAAATAAAAAAATTAAGACTAGCATAGATCCATCTTAAACCCGGATCTATCAAGCACCAAGAGGGATCAAATTTTATGGGGTGTAATTTTTTTCTGGACGTGTAAAACATTTAAGATAAAAAAAATTTACACCTCAAGAAATTGGATCCCTCTCGGTGCTTGATAGATCTAGGTAGATGGATCAATGTTGGTTAATGATCTCATTACGTGGTGTGTGCGATATCTCTACTAGACTTGAATTTGGAGTGGCAATCAATTAAAGTGAATTGTAAGAATTGCATTTAATTTTTTTGTGAATGCTGTATTATGTCTGATATTACAAGCCAGTGTTTTTCTGATTAATATTCTATGTGAAACCCTTGAAGCCCGAACTCCAAAACAACAAAGCTATGTAGCCAAGGTGAATGTGAACTATAAGGATGAAAGTCTTCCATATTAAGTTGTCAAAATTGCTTCTTATAGCTTAGTAACTGTGTAATGATGCAAATATCTGCCATGTAAAAGTGCACTGTTATATTATGCCACTTATTATCATGCCTATAGATTTATGCCACTACCTTATTTTGAAGATTCCCAATGTAAAGGTTTTCATCCTAGTGAAGTTGATTGTTGTAATATAGTGACATGTTTCCTAGAGAAATAATAGAATTTGGAAAATTTGATATGAGCCGGGCTTTATGTTTCTGTTCTAATTGTCTGACCACATAACCTCTTGGACATTGTGCATTATTTTGAAAACTCTCATTGTAAAATCTGATTGTTGTAACACAATGACATGTTTACAAGTGAAATACTAGAATTTTGGCAAATTTGAATTGAATAACTGGGATTTGTTGTTTAGGTTCTAATTGTCTAATAGCAAGAAACTCTTGGACATTGTGCATAGTGCACTTTCATATTAGTATGTATCCTGTTTGTTTTATCTACACTTTTATTAAACAGGTGATCATTAGAGCATCTCCACACTAATATTACTTTTACAACTCCACTAGGATGCAATTCTCCAACAAGATAGTTTTACCATTTTTTTAGCTGTGACCCAAAGAAGCTTGTATGAGAGGATAGATTAAGTCATTGGATTTCAGTCTTCAGATAAACTTGATAAAAGATGCGGGTCTGCAGGATACCAAGGATAGACAGATTAAAATATGGCAGTCTATTGAAAAATTAGAGTTTCTTTTTAATCCGATATGTTAGGATGGGCAACAATTGATTGGAGTCTGGCTGTTAAAGCCTGATTTTGCAGCGTGAGATGGTTGGATGGACTTTATTTAATTTTCCAAAAGGAAGAAAAGACGAAATATACTTTATCTAGCTGCAGTGTGGCTCCACACTAATAGTAATTTTACAACTCCAATAAAATACAACAGCTCTCCAAATGAATTTGGCCATTGTTCAGCTATAGCACATAGAAGCTGTAAGAGAGAATAGACTAAACCAGAGTATTTCAGATAGACTTGATAAAGGACTGGGGTCTGTAGGATACTGAGGATAGATGGGTCAAAATATAGCAATCTATTTGAAAAGCTAGAGTTTCTTTTAAATCTTGTGTTAAGATGGGCTGAATTGATTGGAGCCTCTGTTAAAGCCTGAACCTGCAGTGCAAGATGGTTGGATAGACTTTATATGATTTGCCAAATGGAAGAATCAATGAAACATGCTTTATGGAGCTGCAGTGTGGCTCAAGCAATTTGGGATTCAACAGCATTCCTTTATAGATGCAGACAACGAAAGGTGATGCAGAGCATTTTCCAGAAAAAGGAAAATAAATTTAACACTATTTGGATTGTGCACAGATCAAGCACTTCTCTACTTTAGGAAAAGTGGACAATAAGTTATTGAATACCTTGTAGTTGGGGATTTAAAAAATGTACCTGTCAGAATATTACACAACTCTAAATATTTTGGTGATAACTGGAGCAATACTGGTGTCTTTGATAGTGTCTGCCCAATAAAATTGAGATTTGACATTGATTCATGTGGCAGCTGTATAATTTGAAAATAAAAAGATCAGGTCGGTGGCATCTCCTTGCCAGACTTGTTACAAAACTCATCCAAGTCACCAAGTATTCCTGAAAACTCAGCTCAGCACAGAAAATGAACCTAACTGACTCGTTGAGGAGTATAACTTGCTGTCAGTGTTGACTTTCTGGCAAGAAGTTTGACTCACACAGACTGGTGAAATTCTGACCTGCCAGCACTTGCTGAGTGTTTGACAGGTTGGTGAATTTGATTTGCAAGTCCGATCTATGGATCAAATTTAAATTGAGCTAACATATCCTACCAAGTAACTTTATTTTTTTGTTGTTGTTGTTGTCATGAATGTTACGTATTTGACATCATCTTCTCCATATTGAGCTATAAAACACCTCACTACTCTGGGTGCAACTACTTTTTCAACTTCTCCTTTAGATCTGTCCATATTGGATGCAATTATCTTACATTTCTCCTTTCAATTAAAGAGAAAGTGACAAAGTAGTTGCCATCTATTGTTATTACCTGCATGTTTACACCATTGACATGGAACGAGAAAACATTATTTGGTGAGTCTTGGAATGGCTTGTACTAGATAGATTGTTTCATTGCTTTAAATAATACCGGTAGTGTTCTGGTACTTGCCTCGGTGAAGATTGAGGTCTGCCTTTATAGATGATTTTGAGCTTCAAAGCAAGAGAGAGACAGATGGAAGATTATCCAGGTTCTTGTTTAGTTACTTGTTCGAATGTCCACTCTAATTTTGTACGAATTTCTTCTTTGAACTAATCCTGATGTGAGTTCTTTGTTGTTGAACCATGGACATATTTTCATTCTCCGTTTCTTTGTTGGAAGGCAGATCAGTGTAGTGGTTTTGTTAAGCTTAGAAATAACACTTTGGCAATGCGTCAAGCATTTACTTTTTGGAATACATTAGGATATTTTGTATTGTCCATCTATTGGATGAGCCCAGAATCCCAACTCCACAGGGCTTATGTAATGGGCATGCATATGGATCGCACTGTATGGGCCAATAGTATATTATCCATGTAAAATTTTTTCAAAATAAATCTAGTGTTTAATTTTTTTTTTCAAAGAATAAAAAACCTGTAACTTGTTATTCAAGCAGAATCAAAGGTACAATTTGTCAAGTCATTTACAAAACATGTCTTTTGTGACTAGAAGTATATCAAACTATGTTGAAACCTTTCAAAAAAGTAATATACAATCTCCTCTTTACTAATACTTCCAGAGTATGCTTTTACAAAATTGCAGCTCTAATACAGAAATATAAAGACTGAAAACTAGTAAAATTGTAAAGAGCCAGAGCTGCATAAGGATAAATCCTTATATTCCTCGTAAACATGAAGCTCGTCAGGGATCCCAACTGCTTCCTTGGATAGATCGTCTGCCAGGGAGTTTAATTCTCTATAGATGTGCCTTATTGAAATCTTGTTGAAATGATTCAGCAGCCTCCAAGTTTTGTCACACCAATGTTCCAACAAGATGATTTGAAGGGAAGAAACACCCACTGCCCAATCCATAGTGACTCTTGAGTCACCAAAGACCTGAATTGACAAAATATTGCTCATTAGAGCAAAACTTTAGAACCCCACAAAGCTGGCATCTCTGCCCTTGAATTTGATCCTGATCCTGATCCTCTTCCCATCTTTAATAGGAAATGATGATGTTTGGTTAGTTTTAAGACCATTCCTCCTAGAGAAATCTAGTGTTTAGTTGGTTATTATAAGGTAATCTTTATTTTCAAGCCTATCAATTGTATACATGCATGCCAATCAATTTATCACTCGTGTTGGTTCAAGAGGTTGCATCATATCAAGGCCTTTTCTTCGGTGAATTTTATTGACCAAATTCGAAGGGTTACTTTTGATTTTAAGTTGAAGGGTAAATATTCAAACTTTTATGATAGGAAAAAGTTTCAATAATAATTGCACTTCAAATGCCAATAAGTCAAATATACATTTCAAAATAAATATTCTAATTAAAATAGTTTTTGTTTGTTTGTTTACAACTTAAAAATTTAATCAACCACTAAATAAAGTTGTAATTTTAACAAAAAAGTAATAATAAGCATACTTTACATTCCAATCCAAACATATAATGTATTATATATACATTAAAAATAAAATAAAAAATCATAGACTTTTTGCTTCCATGGTTCCTTTTTCTTCTCGAAAACCTTAGATTAGGGTTAGTTTTTGGGTTAGTTAGGCCACATAAAACCCTAGGTTAGACCCTAATTTTGCCTAACGTCTCCCCCTTATCTTTTCCTCCATCGCCCTCCTTTCTTCCCTTTTCTCAGCCCTCGGCCCATTGATTTACACAATCGGTCACCTTCCTTTAACCCTCGGGTCTACTGCTAGGGCTGCAACAAACCTCGACACCCCTCTCCTCTCCTTCCTCCAACCTTTGTCTTCTCTTTCTTAGCTCCCTCGAGCCCTCGCCTTCCCCTTTTCTTCCCCTTCTTCCCTCTCTTTCTTCTCTTTACCCTCGGGACCATTCCTTAAACCCTCGGCTTGCTCCCTTATCCCTATACCCTACGATCATCACCCTCCAAGGCCTTTCTTACTCGAGGTTTGTCCTTTAGGGCGTTTATCCACCCCTAACCAGCCTTACGAGATGCCCTAACTGTGGCGGCCCTTCCTCTTCGTTTGACATACATTCCTCTTTGTTTGACATACCTTCCTCTCTCTTTAGCAACCCTCCTCTAACCCCGCATACAAGCAAACAAACATTGTTTAATAAATTACGTAATTGTTGGTTAAATTGCTTAAAAGTGGATTGTTGACACATTTGTTTACACATTTACTAGCCTTTATATGCTCGCATGGTGTTTATATTATACATGCACACGTTGTGATAAGATCATTGTTTAAAAATCTGAAAAATTTGTGAAACTTTTGTTTGCTAGTATCTACCGCTATTTATAGTTACTATTGCGAATACAAAAGGTGGATTTTGGGTGATGTTATTACCTTCATGACTGAATGAACACTGGGATGATCCACTATTGTTGCTAAAACTTCGTTTTAGACCTAATAATAACCGTCTTATGTACATTGCTGCTCATATAAAGTGCATGAACACATGGTGTAACTATAGTTGCATTCGTGACTGATATATGATTGGGTTTATGCCATGTTGTATATTAAGATGATATCTTAGTACTGCCATACAAGAGTGTTTCAGATTGTTTGGTGATGATTAATATTTGTAATTTGGATGAATGATACTTGATCACACTTGCTATGTGACATTCCATACTTGTTGGACTGGAGTAGTTTATTTGCTTTTATCCCCTCGAATGCACTATTGAAGTGGATGTGCTAACCGCACCTACATGGTTCATATTCATGCGCATGGTATATCTTCTCCAGTTTTTTACTTGACTCCAACAAGAATTTGTCCACTAACATCCTTCGAAGAAGATTTCTTTCAGTGTTTTAGCATTCTTGCAGAGTTACATAGGGCTCTCCCCTAGGAGGTTTCGACTTCCAAAGAAGTTAGGAGACGTGACTAAGGTGACAGTGGTCACTCTCTCCTTTATTGCTTATCGGAGACTAGCCCTGCTAGTTCATTCGGTAACATATCCCAAAGAAAACAAAACTATGCATTATCTTTAGATGATCTGGACCAAACAAGTGCAAGAATGGTGGATTGCTGAGAGATTTACATTAAAGTATTAATGATGCATTTTGTTCCATTAATTGTCTGTTGAAATAAAGAGATATCAAAATTACATACTAAGTGGTTAAAAAAACCACGAGAATAACGCATCACCATTGCAACCATTTAACTATGAATTTGCATGTTAGATACATTTAGTGAGATTGAATATCAACATGAAGAAAGAGAGATGACCACATTTCCTTGGGTTTGTTGGATGTCTATAGTTTGTTCTTCAAAATCGTCATCGAGTCACACATTTGTAGTTAATCTTGCTAATAAGATTTTAATTGCATTACAAGTTACATGCATAACCAACAACTAATTATTTTGGTGATTTGTAGAGCCAAAATCATAGGCAAATATAACAAAGGATCCATTGCAAAGAGTGAGATTTGAACACATTAAGGATGGACACTAAATGTGATGTCAATTCTCATATCTACAAGGATCAATAATGCTCATAATACATAAAATTCAAGTAGGGGTTCAAAATGAAAAGGTGTCCAAAATTTTCTAAGAAGCTTTTACGAAGTGATTCTTAAAATTGTGTATATGCAAATATGGAGGTAGGATTATCTAGGAATGAGCTATATTATGAATTTAATATTGTGGAAGGGTACATCGTATGAGAGTCAACAAGAATAGAGATAAATTTAGTCCTCAAATGCCAATCATAAATAACAGGTGATGAATCTTGGATATTTTTCATTATTCACAATCATGCTCATATCATATTGATGGTACAATGTTTATTGAGCATTTGGCCCTTTTGAAATTTTATAATATTTGTTGTCCTTCATAAATGATAAGCGATTTATTGAATTTTCCTTTTTTTTAAGATCGTTTTCTAAATTACCTATTAGGACGGGTTTAAACCTTTTCGAAGCATTAGGAAGGGTTCAATTTTGATTGTTACTTTCCTCTCTCATTTTGCAATCTAGTGTAAAAGGGGCTGTGAGTCAAACTCATTGAATCATGAATTTGACTTGGATATGGTCAAAGAAGAGTTTTTCAATATTGACTTGATTCAAACTTGGGTTGACCAAGGCTAACTCATGATTAATTGTGAGTAAAATTGGTTTGACCAAGTCAAACCATGCATATGGTTTATAAAAACCTTAAAAACTCTTTGTTCATTTTTTCCCCTTTTTTTTCAATTTTTTCTCCTCAATATAAGGGCAAGTGACTAATAGATAAAAGGTGGAGACATTGAGGCATATGGGTACCCGTTGAGGCCTCTAGGACATCCACCAATCGATATAGGGCATCACAATGATGACATATTGCAAGGTTTTACTCAAAATCTTCATACTTGTCACTATTACAACTTTTTGAGCCCTTGAGGTACCTCTACATGATATCTTTTACCTTTCTTCGTTGCTAGCAATTTAGGGTTTATAACAACTGTTTTAGGTTTTTTTTACTACATTTTGGGGTTTTTAGGAGTTGATATTTGCATGATTTTTTATGAATGTTATTTTTAGAGGTTTCAACATCGTTACCTTTTTTGTGACATCTGTCCACTATCATTACATGCATAAACCAAAGCAAACAACAACACACCCTCCTACAAACATCATAAACAACCGCAACCCAAACTAAGGACAACACATTCAACCAAAGTAGTGAAAAAACCAAGGAACAATGGCTTTGCTTGGATTTGATGTGAAAATATTTCACAATAAACTAAGATTAAATTTATATTTTGCAATAAACCTTCTAGTGGCGGCGATGCATACATATTTAAATACCACCTCGCTTGTATTTTTTACCATGACATTGGTACTTGCCTCAGTGTTGACCAAGATGTTAAACAACAAGCCAACTTTACCATTGAAACCTTTATGAAGGTTAGAAGCAAGAAACAAAGAATAATACAACAATGACAACACTCAAACCTCCCTTTTTTGTTACCCCCTTGCCACTTCTTTTGTTTCCCCCTTGCCACTTCCCTCTTGTGAATCCTTAATACCAAACCCAAGTTTCCTTGTCACCCCTCTCGGTCAAAGTCAAAGCCAAATACCTCACATATCTACAGATTTTAAGACACTGTTTTTGCTCTTCACCCACAACTCAGTTTCCAACCTAGCTTTCCCTGCATGAGTTGGAAAAATAATGTCCATATGCAAGTAAGAACATTGTTGATTGTTGGAATTTTTGGTGTAATTTGGACTTGTTTCCATGACCATTTTTATGTATCATTATGCACTTGTAATTATTGTGAAGACCATATTTTATGCCATTTATTATATATTAGATTTATGGTTAATGTTGACCTAGTCAAATTTGATATGATGTAGACTCCAAAACCTTCTTTAGGTGTGTTCCCTTGTCTTGTGAGCCCATAACGTCCTCTTGAAGGGATGCCTCACTCTGTGCATAAAATACCAACTCAAGCTCCCATTTGTAGTGTATTATCTTGTGATCTTCTTGATCAACAATACCAATTATTAAATGCCTAAGAACACTTAATTTTGGTTTCTTTTACTTGTGATTGGCATTTTATTTATTGTGATTGATGTTTTTCATCGGGTGCACTTGTGTATTTTTGTTTTGAGCACTTGTGTTCGACTTTTGCACTCTTACTAGTGCACTAGACCTATTTCTTTCTAGTGCACTTCGTGAGAAGGCTATTACAAAATTTGGGTGAGATATGGTTCCATTTATTCTTTTGTTGACCCTTGTAAACATCAACATGATATCAAAGCGGTTGCAAGCCTTACTCAATTATTTTCATCAAGTTGAAAAATGTTGGCTAGTGGGATCTTTGTTACAATATTGGATCATTTCTTTTAAGGATTTTTTTAGGGTTTATAGAGAAGTAATTCTTAATCTAGGGTTGTGCCTTCCTTCTAGTGTTTTTTTTTGGCACATTTCATCCTTCTTTAAGGACAACATCTTCATTCCTAAGTTGCTTAGGGTTTTGTACTATTTAGATCTATGGATGTACTTGGAAAGGTTGGTCTTTGTTGAAGACGATGATAATATGTTTGAAGAAGGATGGAGCTCTCAGGTTAATTCCTCTTTATTTCGACCATGATCTGGATATGGAGGTATGAAGGAAATATGAATACGTTCAAAACTCTTTTTGGAATGGTTAATACTACTTTGGAAAATTGATTTCTTCAATCTTAAGATGGGTGACTTTGACATAGTTGAGGAATGCATTTGCAAGGTTAAAAAACCCAAATCTTAACATTATTCAAGCATGGAGAAAAGATAAACATATTTAAAAATTTTTAACTATAGCTTTTGAATGATCTCTTTCCAACATTCAAATATTATTATCTTATATTCTACATTATTCATTTATTTTTCAATCTTCCCATAACACCTTTTCTTGATGAGGTTTCCTCTAATTTCATTCAACATGAAGTTACTTTGAGGAATATGGACGAATCACCCCTTTGAGATCAATCCCATCCAAAGGTTACCTCAACCCCTTGAAATCCTCTTAGGAAGAGTCATATGAAACCATGGTCACAAGGAGGGACATCCCTTCAAGCCTTGCCTTGTCTTTATAAAGTTTGAAGAGCTTGCAAGCTATATAGTGGGCTCCAAAGAATTTTTTTAATGAGAATGTTGGATCTTCTCATAGTGCACATTTGGTAGTGCATTTTGTGTTTTGGTCCTCTTCTTTGCTAGTGGATTTTTTATTCTAAAACTACTTGGCACATGAAACATAGTTACCAATTGGACAATAACTTCGACCTCAAAAAATCAATCTTTGTATAAAAAAACATCTTTTCTTTGAGGTTAAAATTAAAACCTTTTAAATTAAAAAAACTAAAATTATGAAAAACTTTAAAAAAACAAACTAATAATAGTAAATTAGAAAAAGTAAAAACTGGGAGAAGAATGTTCCACCCTCGAGAAGAGTGTTACACCCCTCTCCTTTCACTCCATTCCTTCCCTTTAATTTATTTTACTTTTTTATACCACTTCTTTTCACCTTATTTTACACTCCTTATTCGAACGTCACTTTCACCCTTCCTTTTTTTTCATGCATTTTATTAAAAACAAAACACATTCATTAAGTGCAGACTACACTTAGTACTCCATGTTGAGTTATTTTTTTGATTTCATTACACTTAGTACTCTATATTGAGTTATTTTTTTGATTTCATTACACTTAAACTTTTGAACTTGCTCTTAAAACTTTACTTTCACCCTATAGTAAGTGATAAGAATAATAATGACCCTCTGGTCACTTTGGCCTTATAAAATGCGTAGGTCCTTCACTATTTTTTGGGAAGGTGGAGAGGGTTATGAGAAGGTATTGAAGGCTACAGAAAAGAGAAGATTATAGAAATTGCTACTTTTAACTACTTGTTTATTTATATTTTATGTTTTATTTATTAATATTAGTTTTTAAAATTTAAGTTTTTAGTATTTATTATTTATTTATTAAAATAAATTTATTATAAACTATGTTTCAGTTTTTTATTTTTATTTAAAAAAAATAAAATTAAAATCATAACTTTTTAAAATCTATATTTTAAAATATAAATATTATTTAAAACCATTTAAAAAAAATATAAATAATATACATACTATTTAAAGAAAAATCTAATGACTTTATCTTACTTTACACTTTTTACAAGGTTATCTTTATCTTATCTTGACGATTAAGAGTTTGGTTGTTATGGGTAGGGTAGAAGAGGACGAGGAGGGAGGCAATGGTGATGGGATTGGATACAATTTTTGATAGTTTGGTTGTTATGGACAGGGTAGAAGACCATTAAGAATTTGGTTGTTATGGGTAGGGGAGAAGAAGACAAGGAGGGAGTCAATGGTGATGGGAATGGATACCATTTTTGATGGAGGAAAAAGACATTTGAGAACGAAATTCAAATGAGACTGGAAGCTTCTGGAAAAATGAAATTTAATTAAAACATTATTTTCACACGTCTAACACAAATAATATATTAAAATTCGTAAGATAGAAAAATGATAGATAATGCAAATTGTATAAATAAAATTTGAAAGGTTTTAAGCGACAACTACGTTGTCTAATTCCAATTCATACACTAGTGGAAAGCCACTTTTTATATAAAAAATTACAGACTCTCGAAATCCGCGAACAGACACCTTCTTGTGAGGGCCGTAACATTTCAGTGACCCACGGGCCACAACTATTCTTTGCTATGCTTGAAACAAATGTGATTATCTTCTCAAATTCAGTGCTTCTATTACAATCTACACGAAATTGACTAACCGTGGGAGCCAAAATATAACACATATGCTGGCTTCCTAAGTACACGCACCTTATGTCTATGTCAATGGGGTTACAACGAAATTCCCTGATCTGATCTGCATCATGGTCCACGTTTAACCAAGGTACCAAAGTTGCGCCTTGTTTATCCACCTTTGCACCTCCAGCAATCGTTGCGCACATATTGCCTCGTACGATTTTTTGCTCTATGTCGTTGCAAGGTTTCAAATTCTCCACCCATTTCCCCAAAGAGTAGACTTGTCGCCTCCATGAGCGAGGGAGTGGGTCACATATGAAATGCATCATATAACAGAAACACAGATTGATATGCTCATAAATCCAAACCCTGATGATTGGCTGTTACCTGTCAACTTGACATTGTTGGAGTTCAGCACAACAATCAGGGTTTGGATTTATGAGCATATCAATCTGTGTTTCTGTTATATGATGCATTTCATATGTGACCCACTCCCTCGCTCATGGAGGCGACAAGTCTACTCTTTGGGGAAATGGGTGGAGAATTTGAAACCTTGCAACGACATAGAGCAAAAAATCGGGGCAATATGTGCGCAACGATTGCTGGAGATGCAAAGGTGGATAAACAAGGCGCAACTTTGGTACCTTGGTTAAACGTGGACCATGATGCAGATCAGATCAGGGAATTTCGTTGTAACCCCATTGACGCCGGGGACGACGCCGGCGAAGCCGATGGCGGCGCGGCGGTCTGCGACGCCGATGTCGGCGGCGACGTCGCAGCCGCCGGAGACGGCCGTTGAAATGTCGACGTTGAGAACATAAGTCAAGGTCTCCAGTTCGTCCCATATTTGGGGAGTGATGTAATAAATCATAACCCCATTAATGAAGAGCATGTTCATCTCGCTTCCCCTTCTCTCGAGAAGGAATGTGCCGCCCAAGTAGTATAATTTCATCGTATCACGTCTACCCGCCTCGATGTCCCTCCTCTGTGACAGCAAACCCTCTTGGAGCACATACGACTTCACATTCTTAAAAACTCGACCACGGCAACGTTGCAGCGGAGTATAAGACGTGGAGAGCCCGAGGGGTCTCAGCGACCAGCAGACTACGCCTTTTATTAGAGCCCCAACTGGTGTGAGTTTTATGAATTGCCAGATACCCAAGCACACTTGCAACGCCAGCAGTAAGTTACTCAAAATTAACTCAACTTGTTCCATATTTGACATACTTCTTCCTCCAATTATGAACTGCAGCACAGTCAATTCAGACTGCTAATCGTTCTACTCCTTCGAAAACCCAGTCTACTAATCTCTCTTCTCCTCTTTTTTATAATCTCCTTCCTTCTTTTTGACGAAAGGAAGGCATATTGTTCTTTTTCTTCGGACCTCGATAGACCAGCCCTCCCTTACCGGTTACAAGTCATCCAAATCCTTAAGATGAATGCGAGGAATGTAATCTTTACTCTTTTCTACATCTTTAATTACAGGTTTGCATGTGAACGAAGGAAGGCATTTTCCTTTTCCTTTTCCTGGCATCTTCTTACTTT
Organism: Pseudotsuga menziesii; assembly: GCA_001517045.1. Taxonomy (NCBI): domain Eukaryota; kingdom Viridiplantae; phylum Streptophyta; class Pinopsida; order Pinales; family Pinaceae; genus Pseudotsuga; species Pseudotsuga menziesii. The sequence continues at coordinate 498,563 of LPNX011100483.1, forward strand.
CCTTCACATCTTCATCTTCAGTCATTAATCAGTGTCCTTTTCCTGGCATCTTCTTACTTTCCTTTTCCTGCATCTTCTTACTTTCCTTCACATCTTCATCTTTAGTCATTAATTAATCAGTGTCCTTTTCTCATACAATATTAAATTATTATTATTCTTTTCAAGATTCGACATGTAGTGGTTAGTTTGAATGTGAATTAAGGTTCGATGTTCATACGGGATGGAATTTGACGGGTAAATGCCCGTCATGGGTCAATTTACCCGTCAAATACAGCTAAGATTTTATCGAGACCGTCAAAATCTAGCTTAGACTACAGAAAACGTTTCAGATTTTGATTGTTACCAGCAATTTTGACAGGTGTCTGCCATTTGAAATTCCAACCCTATTCATACCTTATCGGGACTATGTGGAAATTACACGAATTATTTTTCCAAGACGGTGCTTTCATCGTACAATAAGCTTCCGTCATGATTTTAACTGTAATTATTCGTCGATAATTGACTTCAATCAACATTGTTGCCATTGCGTTCTTTTAATCCTTGATTAAGGATTGATGCTAAGATCCAATCAAATGGCATACATGTTAACTGCAAACCGAAAGGTCTTTTTATTCGTTCATTTCGGATGTGCATAATCTTAAATTTTATAGAATTCTTACCAATTAAGGGAAGGCATATTCTTTGTTTCTTGTTTACAAAGAAAAACATTTTCTTTGCTTATTCTCAAAGGAAAGCATTTTGTTTTTCTTTTCAATTTTTGTTTGGGCATATTCTTCTTCTTAGGATCTTGATATGCAAGTCATCCCTCATTGGTTTCAAGCCAGCTGTTAATAGAGGAGAATCACCTTTTACAGAAACGAAGAACCGAGGTTGCTGCAGGAGAATGGTTATTTTAAGGCAGCAGTTGTAGAATATAACAGTTTTAATTTATTTTATTTTTAACAAAATGTTTTTACAGAGGATATGTTTTGTTTGCCTCTTATCTCTACAAACTCCTTTTTATTGCATTGCAGAAGAGACTTTAATAAAGTTGATTTCAAACGCCTCTTTATTGCATTGCAGAAGAGATTGGGATGAAGGTTACTGTTATCCTAATAATTAGTGGGGTATTTTGTACATCCTGGTTCGGATGCTATTGGAATTGTCACAACTTGACATGGTTGTCCAGGATTAGCTGCATAATATCCCCATTCCCAGGGATCTCTGTTTTGATCTTTGCAGGTCGAAATTAGATGAATGGGTGCTTACTCTTTGTTGTTTTAATTCAGGTTGCATAGATTCTCAAAGATCGCACATCTTGGCTACTGGATTGCCGCAGTGTGGATGTTGTTACCGCTTGCTCAAGTGGAAATGGAAGAACAATTGAGATTTTAAACATGCAGGTGAAACGAATTGTAAGCTGAGAGCTTCGTAGCAATATAGAATTTGTGCAGTGTTCATCAATGTCTAATTTGAAGTACGCTATTACTAATTGCAGATCTGTATGTTCCAATTGTCAGCTCTGGACTCTTGGATATGCCTCTGAATGGGAGGATTGTAGTCTCGCCGTACGTTGATACTTCTTGCTGTAACTTATGAGTGTAAGAAAAAAAAATCAAGATTTCTGATCTGTTTCATTTTAGTCTTCTTTTATTTCCTCTTTTGTTCACTTCATTATGTTTTTATTTTTACCTCAATTTAGTTTTTAATTGTTTCGACTATCAGTCATATTTGAGTTTTTCATTGTTTCAACTATCAATCATATTTCTAAAGCAGTAAGCAGTAACATCTCTAAAGCGTTGATATATTGCTGCAAGGTAGATTTATTCTGGTGAAGATTCCAGATTCCATGTCAATAGATGATGGAAGAATGAAAGGAATCAAATATAAGCCATGAGATGTAGGTTAGTTGGTTGTGTGGAGTAAATTCCATCATAAAAGAGGATTAAATGATGTAGAATATATATATTTTAGTAAATGGTAAAATTTATAAAATTATTTTTATTTTGTGCGTGTGATGGATTTACTATGTTTACACAAAGATTAAATATTGGTACAAACTTTTTTAGATGTAAACTTTTAAGGAAATAGATGTAAAATTTTGAGGAAAAAATTACTATGTCTACAGAAGGATTAAATATGGGTACAAACCATAACCATTTTAGATGTAAAATTTTAAGGAAATAGATATAAAATTTTGAGGAAAAATTTGTATCCCGCAAATTTGATCTTATATTTAATTATAATAAATTTTATCTTTTTACATTATTTATAAAAATGACAACTTGATCTCATATTTAATTATAATAAATTTTACTCTTTAAAATGACAACTAAATAAACAAAGCAAATGAATTTAATAGTTTTTTAATAGACTTTTTTTTTCAAAAAAATTGTTCAACAAAAAACTTAGATTTTTGTATATGTTTCAATTAAAAGTTTGCATATCTTTATCTTATCTTGACGATTAAGAGTTTGGTTGTTATGGGTAGGGTAGAAGAGGACGAGGAGGGAGGCAATGGTGATGGGATTGGATACAATTTTTGATAGTTTGGTTGTTATGGACAGGGTAGAAGACCATTAAGAATTTGGTTGTTATGGGTAGGGTAGAAGAGGACGAGGAGGGAGGCAATGGTGATGGGAATGGATACAATTTTTGATAGTTTGGTTGTTATGGGTAGGGTAGAAGAGGATGAGGAGGGAGGCACTGGTGATGGGAATGGATACAATTTTTGATAGTGTACTTTTGTTTTTAATTTTTTAAATGTGTTTTTATTTTGTATTTTAGTTTTTAAATGGGTTAAGTGTTTTTATTTTTTATAAATTTTTGTTATTGTTTTTTTATTAATTTATTTTTTAATTATAATTTATATTTTAATTTTTTCAAAGAAGAGTAAAAGGACAGTTTTTTATTTTATTATTATAATTTAAATTTAAAGTAATTATTATTTTTTAATGATTTTGTTTGAAATAGTATTTCTTTTTAAAGATGCTAAAACATGTCGTGATTTTAATCTATATAGAAAGCCAAGAAATTGGTTTCATTTTCTAGTGATTCAAAATCATAAGTATTTGATCCAGTTCTAAATCCTATGTATTTGGCTCACCTAGTTTAGGATGAATATCCATATCTAATTTATGACGTCAGTAAACCAATAATTTGATTAGATAGTAAGCTAAATCATTGATAATTTGCACTTGTTTTCCAATGTTTTTTCTAGCCAAAATCCAACTGAAATTATTGAAATTGCAGTTTTAGGTTGTTGGAATTGCATAATTTATGTTCATCGCGTCGCTATATTCCAAAAACATTTCCTTGAAAAAAGGGCAAATCATATACGGTTTAGATTATTGCTAATGTTGCTTCCAGCTTGAATAGTTAGTTTCCCACTCAAGACAACATCATCCCTTTAAGATCAATACCCATCAACCACAAAGGAAGCAAGGCCATAGGGAACAAGTTTCAACACCATCTCACCAAGCATCCATTTGTAATCCATATGTCTTTCTTGATTTGTTTCAAACTCAAAAGCATCCCACTTTATCAATAATCATTCAAGACTACCCCATTCATGTACAAAAAGCTACATTAGGGTTGGGTGGGAATAAGTAGAACTACATGAACTACAACATCTTGAATAGTTATTGCACAAGCCCTAGCAGCATGAAGAAGAGAAATCATAGGAAATTAATTCCTAGCCACCCAAACAACAAGTGTTGTTAAGCCCCAAGTTCCAATAATAAAAACAACGTGCTCAATGCTATTACCCATATCTATAAAATTCCCATCATTGAATCTTACGTAAGTGTAGCAGTAGCAAACACTCCATCTAGCAGTAACACCCATTGATTATCACAACTACTATCATAGCCATAATGGCTATGTTGGCTGTTGATACACTTTGGACTGGCATAAACTAATTACTTCATAACCTTTTTTGCCTTGCAGGTATAATAAGTTAGTTAAATGCGTTATGGACAAACTGTTCTATAAACTATGGATACACTTTTGATGAGTTGGGCGTCTAAATATTTTATCGTGACTTATGACAAGCTAGCACATGTAGTAGAAATCCTTATTTGTGGAAGCCCTTGAAGATGAAGAAATGGAATATAGCTTTTGAAGAAGACCTGAAAAGGGCTAGCATTTGAGACTAGTAGGATAAAGAAACTACCATGTAGGTGGTGTAATTATTGAGAGAATATAAAGATTTGTTACCTAAGAAATTTTCAGAGATGAAAGGCATTGCATGAGATTGGGAGAGATGAAGATCCAACTTAAACTTGATGGTAACCCCCTAAAAAAGAGACCATATATGTTGAATCCTAAGTATAAAGAAAAGGTGATGCAAGAGATAAATATAATGTTGCAAGTAGGGATTCTCTTTCTAGTTGAAGGATTTCAATGGATCAACCCTTATTGTGACACATTAGATTAAATGATAGCGAAGGTTGGTCAATAGAAGTCGATTGAAGCCCTCTTATGGCCTTGATGGGGTGCATTGAAAGAACCCACACAAGACATTGGTATGTAATAGGAGTAAAGACATTAGGTGAATAGTTGGTGTGTTTTATTTGAATTTGAAGGGAGAGGAGTAGAAGGCACAATTCTTTTGGCAGATAGTTAGAAGTTGAAATTCAAAAGCATTTTGGTTTCAATAAAGTTACCCTTGAGTACCCCACGACATGTGCTCATCACAAGACAAGATAGACCGAAGGACACAACTTGTCGTTGGTGTTAGGCATCATAGCTTCTTTAGTGTTCTAGTGAGGCTAAGGCTAGAGAAAGGGGTCATTTTTTTGGTGTTTTTACAGGTCAAAGTGGGTTTTGTTATATGGAATATTTGGTTTGGGGGCTATTTACCCCATGGATTGCATGGCCAACCCCTTTGATTTCACTCTTAGAAGTACTTGGATTTGTGGCTTTGTTGATTGCCTCTTTGGTGTGTGGATACCCCATGATGCATGTCTTTATGCCCATGGGTTGGTGCTCCAGGGATTTTGGGAGGCAATCTACTAGGAACATGTCCATCCTAGTTGTTTTACTTGCAGAGGTGATTGTGATTTGTAAAGGACTGTTATATCCTCTTAGCACACCTTCTTGTACCCACTTGGACCTATTTCAGCTTCTAGAAACCCCTGCTCAACCTTCCTAGCCTAGTGAGCCATCCTTTTAGCCATTGCGCACCAATGAGCCTACAATGTCTTGGAGGGGGGGTGTTAAGGGGATTTCATCATTTTGTGGCTAGATGGCGCATGATGTTCCCCTTGGCTCACTATTTCATCACATTAGAGGAAATTTCAACTCAAAATGGGCCTTTTAACACTAATTCAAATTCCATGTCATCATGTGTTATCCAATGAAATTGCTTTAAGTTTGAAATACCATATAGGTCTTAAACAATTCTTTAATATAAGTTTGGGGATATGTATCGTAAAAAAAACTATTTTTTGTTTGTATTTTCGACATATCTCCCTGTGATTTTACTCAAATTTCGATCGAGAGAGCTCCTTGGATGCGAAATTAAATTCCGCATCCAACGAGTACCCACTCGGCATACTTTTGACAGACCATGCCACCCCAAAAACAAGAAATATTTGAAAAACATGATGCTGAGTGGGTACTCGTTGGATGCGGAATTTAATTTCACATCCAACGAGCTCTCCCAATCGAAATTTGAGTAAAATCATAGAGAGATATGTCAAAAATACGAACAAAAAAAGTAGCTTTTTTCTTTTCTTCCTCCAAAATTAATAAATATTATTTTATTATTTTTCTTAGGATGCCCATTTTGAGTTGAAATTTCCTCTAATGAGTGATGCCATCTCTTGGCTTAATTTAGCTTATTTTTATCATTTTTGTACTTTTGGGGGTAAAATTAATTTGCTATGTAGAATTTACGATAAAAATAAGATTATTTTATGTTTTAGACTTGTAGGCTCAAAATTGAAATATTCAAGAGAGAAAGGTATAAATAAACCTTCTCTCTACATTGTAAAATCATAAGACAAGGGTTCTAATATGAGATATTTTCTCTTTCTCTTACTTTTTGAGCTCTCTTGGTAATGTGCACTTCTTTTGGGATGCTTCCTCTTGCTCGGTGGAAGATGGATGAATGTTTAGGGCTTATTTCTTGCACATGCTTGGTTGATGCTAGACTTGTTGGAATAACACATCCATAAGTGTGACCTAAAGGTATCTTCTTTGTTCATCTCTTGTTGAATGTTGGTGAAATAATGCTTCTATGTCGATTGAATGGTGGTGTACTGTTGCATTTTCTTTGAATTAGGGATTGTTATACCAATATTCTATCAACTTGTATGAAGGAAATGTTTTGCATAAGGGTTTTCTATTGCTTTTGGGGCCTTGGAATTCTCCATTTGCCTTAATTAGGCTCACCTACTGAAACCTAGTGGTTACTAGATGATGCGTTAGTTGCAAGTGCCAGAGGGACATTTCAAGAGAGGGACACTAGCCATGATTTCTCAAAGCCCTAGGGGTTGAGACGATAATCATATTCCCCTTCTTCTATCAATATTTTTACTCATAATTTGTACTTTAGATTATCAATATTTTTATGTTAGTTTGCTGCATTTTCATCCATAAAAACCTAAAAATCAGATATACCAAAAAGCCTTACAAATTTACAAAAATCTAAAACTCAAAAAAATATTGAGAATTTTGAAAAATTGATTCGACAACCAATTTCATCCTAGTGGATTTATCCACAAATCTTGAAGGGAATCCTAATTTTATGCATAAAAACCCCGAAAACAGAAAATCCTAAAGAACCTTGAAAATTAGAAAAATTCAAAATTGAAAAAATATTTAAAATTTTGAAAATTTAAACCATAGAGGGATGCACCCTACTTGATTTGTCCTTAGATCCTAAAGGGCGTCTTGATTTTCCCTCTTTTCATACCTCAAAATTGCCAAAGTAACTTGCTATAAGAGTCGAACAATGATTTATGGATGAACTATTAATTAAGTTTCAATGGCAATATGAATTTGGCCTTGATAGAAGATTATCATTCTCCCTAGAGCGAGCTCATTTGAAGGTTTTGCAAGCCTATTTAGGGATGGTTAGTTAACTGATGATAACCACTCATACAAACTGTTTATATATGTTAACATTGTTGCTTACTGTTACAGGATGAAATGGTAGTCCAAGCCACCGACAAGCATATGCAGAGAAAGTGACCACTGTCACCTTAGTCACTTCTCCTAACTTCTTCGGAAGTCGAAACCTCCTAGGGGAGAGCCCTGCGGAACTCTGCAAAATACACTTAGACACAAATATATCTTGCAACGTGTAAAGTTAGTGACTAGAGCCTAATGGAGTCAATCTGAAAGTGGAGTAGATGTACTATGAATATGAATTGTGTAAGTGCATTTATACGTCTGCTTCAAATAATCGATTTGAGTCCTAGATAATGCATCTATCATATAACAAGAGCGACACACAAATATTATCCAAATTATGAGCATTCATACACCATGAACTATGAATAAACAATAGTATATCAGAGATAACGTATGAAATTTACTATGTATAAGTCATAAATCAGTATTTAGGCTAGCAGTATGTATAACCTATATATTCAAGAAAGTTTAAGACGAATTTCTAGCAGCAGGCTAAAATTTTAGGCCCGATATTTTAGGATGCTCGATATTTTAGGTACGACCCGAAATTTAGGGCATAGAATTTAAGTGCCCAAAATTTTACAGCTCGAAAATTTACGGCACAAAATTTTAGGGCCCAAAAATTTAGGTTACAGAATTTTAGGGAGGGATCGAAATTTTAGGGCAAAAACCTTTAGGGCCCGAGATTTTAGGGAATGAAATTTTAGGCATGATATTTTAGGGTGCAAAATTTTAGTGATCAGAATTTTAGGAGCTAAAAATTTCAGTAGGCCCTAAAATTGCCCAAATATTTGATTTTTATGAGATTTTTACAAGTTTTGCAGACCTAAAACTAACCTAGAACTAACCCTAGAAACTAGGTTTTGAAAATGAAAAGGTGTGAAGACAAAGGAAGATCGACCCTAATAAAGCCCTACCTCAACTTAGGGCGTCTAGGGAGGATGGCTAACCTAGAGAGGAAGAGATCCTAGGTCAAGCAACTAGGCTAGAAAACTAAGGGAAAAACCTGGAGGACCCTCACAAGGAGACGTGCCTCGATTTGCTAAGAAGTTTGGGAAGAGTGGCTAAGGTGACAGTGGTCACTCACTCCCTCATATGTATGCTGGTGACTAGCCCTGCTAGTTCACTCGATAATATTTTGGCACCGTTGTTGGGGACCTCAAACTCATTGAGGTGACTTATCCGGGAAAGAACGACACTTTTGGTAAGTATTTGAGTCCTCTTCGTATATGATTGCATATATATTTAGAAAAAACTAACATGCAGGCTTACTTGGAGACTCCACAAAGAACTCATCCTACCCCATCAATCAGGTATGTGCCCTTGTTTTGTTTAGTACTTTGGTGAGATTTGTTTTACTAACTTGGTAGGTCTCTCCCGACGACTCCAGATGAAGAGAAATAAAAGAAGTACTCTATAAAGACAAGACGATATGGCATACAATTACGAATTGTGGATGTATATATTGGATTTTTCGTGCATTTCGGGATTTCCACACATGTATGCCATTCAAGATGGTGGGAAGGAAATTTTTCCATTATTCCAGCAATATAAGTACGATGCAACAACACATGTGCAGGAATTCATGAAATTCCTTTAGGAAAGAAACATCATACATGAAGACATTAGAATGAGGCTATTTTTGCTATCTCTTCACTTAGAAGATAATTTGTCTGTCATAAATTGGTATGAGGGGTTTCCTCGCAAAATTTTTTCTTCACTCAGGCAGTTCATCGATGCATTCATCATGGATTGGATTATGAAATCGAAGAACACAAAAGAAAGGCCATGATTGACCGTATGTGGAAAGAAACACTTGGAAAAAACCATACACAAGATGGTTCAAGTGAAGGAATTGAAGATGATATTCCATTTGAATTTAAAGATCCTGACAAAATCCAACCATTGCAGAAATGGAAGTATATTTTTCTCTGCTTCACCCATCACAGTTCCCAGGTTACTTGGACAGACTAGCGCATGAACTGTGGAAGCCTTTCAATGATCAGAATGAGAATTATGCTGTAGACCTGGTTGCAAAATTTTTGTTGTTATTCCTAAAAGAAGTTGAATTGGAAGAAGGTGTATACATGAGGTTGTTCGCTATTCACCTAAAAGGAAAGGCCTGTGTTTGGTTCATGAAGTTTCCAGAAGCTAAGATATCTTCTCTTTCAGAATTTATTGAACTATTTTGTAGATGTTGGTGCCGTGGAGACAACATAGATGGATACCTCATGTTCAGTATGCTAGGAACTTGAGAATTCCCGCAAAGAGTGCCTTGAACACCAGAAGCAGTTGGGTTTCCACATAAGTCCCACAAAGAGTGCCTTGCTTCCTCTGAATTTATTCAGAGTGGCGGTGTGGGTGCGATGGACCCTGAGAAAGTGTTCATGTCAAGAGGGAAGGAATGATTCTAACATAGTTCGAATATGTTTGGTTTTGCAATGATATTTTGCAGGTACAACTTCATATGGATTTGAGATTATCAATTCCTCTTCTTACTCCATCCACAAGATATTCAGAATGGAAGTTGAAGATGATTACATCTCTAAAGAAACAAGATCTCTATGAGGTTTCTATTGGACTTGGTAAAGAGTCTTATGAATATGAGAATGTTTGGCTAAATGACGGTGATAGAGCTTTTGGAGCAATAGATCTGGCCATTTCTTCTAGCTTGCGCTACCTTATTGATTATGCAGAATACCCAAAGGATATATGGACCGAACTGGATAGAACCTTTGGGAAGCACAATGAGGATTATTATAGCAATTTCAAGAGCACATTTAGAACCACAAGAGTTCTTTATTCAAAAGTCTCGGCCTCTACTCTCTCTGATGAAGTTGTTCAAGATGAAGAAGAAGCAGAATCTTCCACATAGTCAATTCAAATTGAAGAAAGTCTCCTTGGAGTGACTCCAGAAGTTTATGAGATATTTGATATCTCATCTTCTCATATGGATGATATAGAAGAAGACATTCGAATCTCTGATATTGAAGAAAAAATCTCCTTCCATTCTATGCAAAATTCTCCAATGATTCTTTTAATTTGAATTCTATGCATAGTTTATCAGTGATTGTTTCAGAAAATAAAGAGGAATTTGATTTCTCTATCTCTAATGATGTTGCTGGTGTGCAGAAAAGTAATACTTTGGATATAATATCATATTGTAGGAGTGATCCATTCACTCTCATTGATCTAGAGCTTCCAACAATTTCCTACATGATTGCATGCACCAATACTCAGAATTTTGAAGAAGGAGAAAATTGTGCATCTACCATCTCAGTGGAGCACACCCTTGGATCTAATATGAACCTTTTTAGATATGGTATGATCTTATTTGGATCTGATCTGATATTACTTGGTTCAAGCTTTCAATTTCATGAGCTTCTAGTGTTGCTTGTAGCTGATCTCATCAATTTTGGTGTGAAAAATCAAGTACCAAAATTCCCGTTCGAAGTTGTTGCTGGTGATTTGATGTTAGTATTGTTTTATGAGTTTGCTGATATTATATTTTATGTATCTCTGGATATTTTGGAAATAATATCATATCTGAGGAGAGATTCATTCATCCTCATTAATCTTGAGTTTTCAGAAAATTCTTACATGATTGCATGCACCAATACTCAGGTTTTTGAAGTAGGAGAAAATTGTGCATCTACCATATCTACGGAGCACACTCTTGGATATGATATGAACCTACTTGGATATGATATGATTTATTTGGATCTGATTGGATATTATTTGATCCAGGTTTTAAGTTTCAAGAGATTTCAGTAGTGCTTGTAGCTGCTCTCATCAATTTTGGTGTGAAAAATCAAGTACCGCAAGTCTCCTTCAAACTTGATGCTGGGGATTTGATGTTAGTTTCTTCTTATGAGTTGGTGACATTATATTTTGTGAATCAATGATTATTTATGAATCTATATCAGATTATGGAGCTCAAGCATTCACTCTCCACAGTCCCATGGCTTCGCTACCTATCTTTTTTATCACATGCTCATCTCCTCACAGAACTAGTAAAGATGGAGACATTCTGCATTCACCTGGACACTTGCTCCTTGTTTCCCCCTTTCACACATCTGGGTTACGTGGCAGAAATATTCAAGCCACTCGGTGTGTCCTTGGGGGCAAGTCTCGAGTCAAGGCTGTCACCTTGTTCTTGACTCCTCCGTTCAGGCTAACTCCTAACGAAGCCAAAGGGGGTAGACCCTATTAAATTACTAAGGCTAATTACTTAGTGTGATGGTGTTATAATGATTAAGTTGTTTAGGAGTTTTGAAGTTAACCAGTGAAAGCAAAAGATAACAAAATTCAAGATTTAAAGCATATAAGCACAGTAATGACACTCAATATAGATATATAATTGAAAGAAATGATCAAATAAATCACCAGTGCCTTAAATGGAGTCAACAGAGAAAATAATGTGCTTGCATGCGCTTGAATGAATGTTTTGCAAAAGTCTCTTGGTAGATTTTAAATTAATGTGGAATGTGAATGAATTAAATTAGGTGAAAAAGGGACTCTAGATATACCTGAGGGGTACTTGGAGTATGCCCAAAAGTGAATTTTCATGGCTACCCACAAGGTGTTTGTGGGCTGGAACGGAGTCTTAGAGACTATTGTTCATAACGCACCCGTCAGGGTGTGACAGGGATCGATGCCTCGATGTCACTTTCTAGTTGTTTCCACTCCTTTGGGTATTTTGCCACCGCTTACAGTTTGTTCGAGGCGTTGAATTTTCGCTTGGTGGTTTGTCAATTTGGGAGGTGAGGACTAATTAATCTAGTCACTCAAGTGCTTTTGATGCAGCTTGACTGATCGGATGAACCGCAGCCAAGTACAAATCATACACACTAGAGTCTTCATTATTTTTAGTAAATTTTAGAAGAGATGTTCTTATTAAAAAGAAAACCCTCCAGGAACCTCTTTCAGTCCAAGTGGGCCTTAATCAGGGAATCAAGGAGGGGTTGATTTTATTATGATTATCAAAACAATAAATGAAAAATGGAATCAGAGATACACAACACTAGTTTTCTAATTAGTCTTACCACACATCTCTTTCCCCTTGCAGGTTAATCGAGAATTCGTGGGGTAAGTAGTATGATTACTTTTGAATTGAAAATATGGAATAATGCAAAATATTATTAAAGTATACAATCCTGCATGTCAATACTAAACTAGAACAGAAAAAAGAGAAAAATGTTAAAAAGTGAAACGGATGTTGATCCCCCCAGGGGGGATGGTGAATAGGCTTGAAAGAGCCTATTTGAAAAGATTTTTCTTTTTATTAGCAGCAATTACAATATCATCAAATTGAAATTAATCCACCTGGTCCTTATATGGAATGAGACCAAAGGTTTACAAAATGCAAAAAATTGAAATTTGGGAAGACGGAGACCCCCTGGGGGGTTTTGAATGGTCCAAAAATGCTTTTCGGACTGCGCCTCCTCCTCTTTTCTGTTACACCTGCTAAAAACCAACAAGATTATCACAATTAAATATGCCCAAAAGCACTTTGAAAGTACTTTTGGATGAACAAACCTGTTACCCAAAAATTCTAAGTTAAAACTAGTTTTAAAGAAGCGGAAAAAGAACCAAGGAAAAGCAAGCTTTCCATGGGATCTTGGCTTGGTTTTGGGGCATCCAATATGAAGCACTTAAATTGCTGAACATAACTTTTTAGATTCTAAGGAAACAACGATGCATTCAACAAGCTTTAGATCTACTTTCACAGCCTTGAAAAATGACAATTTTCCCTAAAACTAGATCTAGAATGCTTGTAAATTTTCTTTTAGGAATG
>LPNX011100483.1:518849-546955 GCA_001517045.1 Pseudotsuga menziesii
TCTGTGCACTGTTGAATTGCTTTTCAGGCCCTCGGTTCCGGATATGATTACCAATCTACGAGTGTTCGATGACAATCAACAGATTATAGAATGCTTAACTAATGACGAGGCACTCAAAGGAGTGATTATTGATGATGAAGAACATCAGGCCGAGCTAAAATTCGATAATTTCATCCCTAAGGGAGTTAGAACTTTAGAACGGATGTTTGATTTAAATGAAAAATTTAGAAGACTAGCAAATGTGAAGACTCATAGCTCATCTCTACAGTTCGAATTGATTAATTTGGGGACTGAGACGAAACCTAAATATGTGAATATTGGAAAATGCTGTTCACCAGCTGAAAGGGATAAGTTCACTGTTCTTTTCAAGTAATACAAAGATGTTTTTGCCTGGACGTATGAAGATCTGAAGACAAATGACACCAGTATTATCCAGCATGTTGTCCCCATCAAATATGGAATCAAACCTTATCAGCAGCCTTTAAGGAAAATGCATCCAAAATTGGAACCTCTAATCCAGAGTGAAGTTAAGAAACTATTGGATGCTAGAATCATTTTTAAGGTTAGACACTCGGAATGGGTTTCGAATTTGGTACCAGTGAGGAAGAAATCTAGAGAAATCAGGTTATGTGTGAATTTTAGAAACTTAAATCGCGCTTCAGACAAAGACAATTATCCTGTTCCACCCATGGAGCAAATACTGCAAATGGTTTCAGGTTCTGAACTATTCTCTTTATTAGACAGATTCTCAAGCTACAATAAAGTATTAGTAGCCGAAGAAGACAGACTGAAAACGACCTTCAGGACCAGGTGGGGAACTTTTGCTTATAGAAGGATGCCTTTTGGGCTCATAAACGCTGGAGCTACCTTCCAGAGGGCCATGGACATAGCTTTCCGTGGTCTAATTGGCCGCAGTGCTGTAGTATACCTCGATGACATCACGATATTTTCGAAGAAAAGAGAGCAACACACATTTCATCTAAAGCAGATTTTTGAACGCTGCCAGAAGTATGATATCTCACTAAACCCCAAGAAGTGCGTGTTTGCTGTTACAGAAGGTAAGTTGTTGGGTCACGTGGTGTCAAAGAAGGGGATCTCCATAGACCCTGAAAGGATCAAAGCCATTGAACATATTCCCTTGCCCCATAATAAAAAGGGCATGCAATCATCTATGGGGACAATAAACTTCGTGCGAAGGTTTGTGCTAGATTTCGCTCAAATTGTTAAACCTTTGCAGCAAATGGTAAAGCAAAGTGTACAGTTCAAATGGACTGATGTAGAGAAGAACGCATTCAGTAAGATAAAAAAAGCTGTTGCGCATGCACCTTCCCTCAAAAGTCCGGATTTTGATAAAGATTTTATTCTGTACACTTTCGCCTCTGATGATTCACTAGCAACAGTGCTGACCCAGAAAGAAGATGGGGGAGATGAGTTCCCCATATCATTTATGAGCATTGGTCTGCAAGGGGACAAATTGAATTACCCTGCTGTGGATAAACAAGCTTACGCTGTGTTCAAAGCAGTGAAACAATTCAGGCCATATATATTGAAGAATCAGACAAAGGTGATAGTTCTACACCTAGCTGTGAGGTCTCTTTTCATACAAAAGGAGCTAGGAGAAAGGAGAGGCAACTGGGTAATAGCTCTACAGGAGTATGACCTCAAATTCAAGCCGGCCTCCATTGTCAAAGGGCAAGGATTGTGCAAGCTAATGACTGAAAGTAAAGACAATGAAGAACATGATTGGGAAGACGAAGTTGAGTTACATTTGATGGATGTATGTCCTCTTTTCATAACTCCGGACTCTTGATATTGAGACCTTGTGCATTACCTTCGAGCCGAATTGTTACCAGAACATTGGAATTCTAAGCAAAGAAGAGCACTGCGTCTTAAATCAGCCTCATATTAAATTATTGAAGGAATATTATTCAGAAAGAATTATGATGGAGTTCTTCTTAGATGCCTGGAGAAAGAAGATGCGAAGAAGGTAATGATAGATTTACATGATGGGCTTGCTGGAGGACATTTTTCCAGAGATACTACAGCTCATAAAATTCTAAGAGCTGGATACTATTGGCCCACGCTGTTCAAAGATGCACACGCCCATGTCAGAAAGTGCGACATTTGTCAAAGGTGTAGTGGAAGACAAGCTAAAGCAGCAGGACCGTTAAAGCCGGTGATGATAACAGAGCCTTTTGAGCAATGGGGGTTGGATATCATTGGGGAGATAAAGCTGAATTCTTCTCTAGTATATTCTGACAGCAACCGACTACTTCACTCGGTGGGTCGAGGCCATTCCGTTGCGTAAAGTAAATGAAGATGCGGTCATGGCCTTTTTGCAGGACCATATTATGACCAGGTTTGGAGTTCCAATTTCTTTAGTTTTCGATAATGCTACTTACTTTTCCTCCATTAGATTAACTGCATTTGCTCATGAGAAAGGAATTAAGTTGCATTACTCTGCTAATTACTATCCACAGGGAAATGGTTTAGCTTAATCCACAAACAAGAATCTGATTAGGATTTTAAAAAAGACAGTGATAGAAAATCAAAGGAGTTGGCACTCAGCGTTACCAAATGCTCTTTGGGCTGATAGGGTCACCCCCAAGACTTCGTTAGGTGTGTCCCCGTATACCCTTGTTTATGGGAAAGAGGCCATTCTCTCCCCCAATATCATGTTACCCTCTTCCATAATCACTCAAGAATCCACAGGATCAGATAATGAAGTCTTGCAAATGAGGATATATAATCTCCTGAAGGAAGAAGAGTCTCGATCTAAGGCTAGAGAACGCTTTAAACAACAACAAGAGGTAGTAAAGAGATGGTTAGATAAACACAAGGCTAGAACAAAATAATTCGAGGTGGGAGATTTGGTTCTCAAGTGGGACCATCCCCATGATGAGAAAGGAAAACACACAAAATTTCAACAGTTATGGGTAGGACCTTTCCAGATCGCGGCAAAGCTTGGCCCCTCAACTTATAAATTGCAAGATTTACAGGGTTGGGAAGAGAACTTACCAGTAAATGGTTTAGTTCTCAAACCTTATTTTTCCTGAGTTTTGTTTTTGTTTTTTGTTTTATCTTGTATATAAATAATTTGACTTGGCTGTTTGCTTTGAGTTATGTAGTTCTGTTTTATTTTAGTTTAGATTCTGACTGATTTCAATAAAAGGAGGCAAACTCTTGGTTGCATGGAGAACATCAGAATTCTGGAACGATTAAAGTTCTTGGGTGTAAGACTGTGTATTATTGTTTTATCTGAAAGAATTTCTTCTATTTTAGCAGTTTTCCCAAATGGCTATGAACACATTGAAGTCCTGCTTAATCCTTGTAAAATAAACCAGGATCAAAAGGTCGGGAGTACTATTTTGAGGCTCCATCCATCTCACATTTTAAGATGTCCTAGGGAGTGATAGCAAAGGGCCCATGGAAAGGAAGAAGGGTAAACAGTATATTGTATATAAATGATCCCATGCCAAGAATTGAATGCCAAAAGGCAGATAAGAGTTGGAAGCTCCTATGAAAGCATTATGTATCAAAACAAATACTAAACCATATAAGTACCAACTTGCCAAAAGTTCCTCTCCGTCCGTGAGATGAAAATTGAATACATCTCTCACACAAAAGGACACTATGGATAGAGGAGCCTGAATAAAAAAAATTCAGAAAGAAAGGCATGCAGGAGGACTCATATGAAAAGGACAAAAGTCCAAAAGCACAAAAGTGCAAAATGGCATGGGAATGAGGAACAAATGAATATTTCTGTTTACCAGATGCTACAATCCTGTGGTGTCCAAGCTGGCAGCTACCTGAAGACAGAGGTAACAAATAAAACTCATCTTCCTGGCCTGAAAAGAGTTATCTTGACTTGGAAATCTTGGTTTCCATTTTTCTAAATTGGACTATCATCCATGATTTAAAGTACATATATTTGCCATTTGAGAAATCCAGATATTTGGAAGAATTCAACATGTTCATTTGTTGTTAAATAGTCTGTTACTCAAGAAATAAATTGTCCAGAGATCTAGGTTCACCAGGTAGTTGCCAATTGTTGCAGCTGCAACTGTCTCCCCAAATTTTCAAAAATTTTGGACCCCCCTGTTAATGTTCATCATGGCCTGGAATCGTTTGGATCCATGAACTCTGTTTTGTTTTCCTTTTGCTACGAGTTTGGACTATTTTGAGGTTAACTCTCTTCATGCTTTTCAGAAAATTGCTTATGTCTGAAACTACTATGGGTTGTGGAATTTAGGTTTTGGCTTTTGCCTTTTGATCTGCGTTTTCTTTCTTTGATTCTTGGAAGCTTATTTCTCATTCTAGCCACTGTTTTAGAGGCCATTTAAACAACATATCGGAGCCATGTTTCCTTAGGGAGCCTCCGTTGCTGAAGCTGAACGATTAGCGTTCCGCAGGATAGTCTTTGACTTCTCCGATGTCGTGTTGTATTGTTTTGACTTGTTTGCATTGTAAGAGGTTGATTGTTTTTGAGTCTGGGTTGTTTGATTTTGTGAAGCCACTGCATTGGAAGTGAGACAAGCTTTTTGGGCTGCTGCACGACCTTAGGTTTGCCGAACACTTAACGTTTCATGATGATTTATGTGCCTTATCGGAAATTTTATGGTTTTGATCGAAGATTGTTGTCTGTTTGTTTCCCGCCGTTGCAGCTCATGAAAGAACTAAGTGTTTTCCATATAACCGCTCCGCTCGCCGATGCTTTGTCTAGGTGTCGCCGTTCTTGTCTTTAGGCCGCGAGACCCGTAACGTTTTCATCTTCTGCCATTGCAGCTGCGTAACACACTAATCTCCCGACGTTGATGTCTTTCCGTTCGCCGACAGGGAACTTTTCCGCCAATGCGTGGGCATTTAGCTCTTCCGACTATGATAGACTCATCAGTCCCGCGGAACTCGTTGGCCATTTGAAACTCGCCACTGCGGCTGCAGGTAAGACTATCCGGCCGATGTTTAAATGGCTTAAGCCGCCGATGAGGTTTTTATCGCCGTCTTGTGAGTTTTAGCCCCTGTGTGGGCAGCGGTGTTTTCTTTTGGATCCTTGTTAAGGCTTTCAGGACGAGAGCATAGTACATGGCCTCATTTGATGACTAGTTTGGTTGTCAGTGTAGTTTAATTTTGAAAAAGATGCAGTCCTGATTAATGATGAATGTTGTTTTACTGCAGACGGACTCAGAATATTCTTTAGATTACTGCTGTGAGAGGGCGTAGCTAAAGGATAAAGCTGAGGGAGTTGGCTAAGAAGTGACAAGCAAAGTTTACTCTGAAATCAGTGGGATCTAAAGACGGACAAACAAAAGACAAGGAAGAATCAATGGCAATAACAACCCAGACTTGGAAAGGGTCCGTCAGTTACCAAGCGGATCCTGTTTTATTAAGCACTCCTAAGTTGAAACCCAAAAATATAACGCATTATGTGAATCATGATTACTCACGGAAAAGACAAAATGGTAAGATTAAATGATTTTTTGGAGGAGCCCAAAGGTCACGCGGTTGGGGGCAGCCCAAAGGGTCTGCTGTTTTGGTTTAAATAGAATAAAGTTACAGGGAAGAAGGGCTTTTTCCCTGGGAGAAAACTTGTGAGCTGTTTTTTGTAAGAGGAACTACTTTGTTTTACAAGAAGAAATTGCAAATTTTTCCTGTTGGAGAGGGTGTTGTGTGGAATGTTCAAATGAGATAGAATGAACGATGGTGAAGAGGAACTATTTCGTTTTCGATTGTGTTTCATTAACTGTGAGAACGTTCTAACTTTCTGAACCTATGTTCCTGTTTGAATGTTCTCTGGTATATTCTGTGATAACTTCCACTATGAGTAATGAAGGATTTAACTGTTGATGAGCTATCTTGTCACGTACATATTTATTCATGTTTATGTGTTCGGTTCTAATTACAGCTATCTGTGATTTACCTTATCATGTGAATGGTATTACATTACTCATGAAGTAATATTTCGCTCTCTAGAGACAGCTTAGTTAGTATGTATTTTCTAGTTGCGTGTGATTTTAGATGCGAGAGAGTCTAAGACGAGAGGTAAGAACCTGCGCATCACATTGTGAACACTCCTTGCATTCTTAATCAATTTGCATATTAGATAGGCACTTGCATATCATTCTTAAAGTAAAAAAAAATACAAAATATATACGGTGGACCGGGCCGTGACCGGTAAAACCTTTTATTTTTGTTACTTGACCTACGGTAGCCGGACCGCTAACCGGACGGATTCCCCACACCAAACAGTCATGGGCTAATTGGGAACGTTGACTGGGGAGAATCCCTTGCTGTTGTGGCCTGCGAATTCCCAGGCCTCAACATCTGCTTATCTTGAGGGGGGGGTTTTTCCCATGAGGTAATTTTCCCCTATTTCCTCGGTTTATTAAGCATCATTTTTTATCTTTTAGATTGTATATGGGTGAATTATGGCCGTGTTTCCAGGGCCCACAATTTTCCAAGTTAGGATTTAGGGGGGGTGTTAGGATTTATAATCCTCCCTTGACCAAACTATCTATTAGATTATCTTAGCCTAACTTAGGAGTCTTTATTTAATTATTGGGTCCACTAGTACCATTGGGTCCACTTGGCCTAATGGATCCACATGTGCCAGTTACTAGAGTGTGGGGAACATCGATAGAGGATAATTGCCGCTGACTGCACTTGCATGCATCAGTTTAGGTGCCTCTCAGGCCAATCCCTACATTTTAGGAGCCACTGGGAATCCCGACACCAACCTCCTTTAGTCAGTTGGAGTTGGAACTAGTTAAGGTTAGTTATTCTTCAGTTACTTTCAGTTAGATCACAATCAGTTTAGTTAGCGCCAGTTATGCATGGCTGCATGTGGATAAGGTGCCTTTTCTCACCTACCACTTCAGTTAAACTGAGTTAACTGATTTTAAATGATTCCTTGACTGGATTTGACATTAGGAGTGAACTACTTGGAGTCTGATATTGATTGAGGCATCTTTAGTTAGCTAGTCAGTCAGAGTCAGTAACATCCAGTTGGTAGATTCGAATCCATCCCTAATGATTCAAATTCTTTCCTATGTAACACTATTGTAACACCGGATTATGTAATGAAGATAATATTGTAATGCTCTGAGCAATAATTGTCTGCTTCCTATGAGATTTGAGTTGTTTAGTTTGTATAATTCATTCCTACTCACCGCATCAATAATTTGGACTCATTGCTTGATGATCTAAATGTCACATCAATTATAACACTTTGTGGCATTGATTTCAAGTCTTCCTAGTTCTTAAGAAGGTCCTGTTTCCTGCACTCACCAAAATAAAGATTCTGGTACAAACTCAACGTATCATCAATGAGGTATTGTCATGGATTACATTTAAAGACAAAGGTAAGGTATAAGGTATTCATTTCTTACTCAGATGGTTACATTGGTGGTATGATTTCTCCGGACCTACTTTGACTGCCAGGTTTAAGTTAGGCAGGGTTAGTTCCATTAGGCAATTTCTGTGCATTGCATTTGATCGTTCTTTCATGATTTGGTTAGTTTTTATTGTTCTTAGTTTGTTTCCATCATTTTGCGAACGACGCAGGACGAAAGTGTATGCCCCTAGATGCTTTTAATCCTATTGGACATTTGATGTGTGTAGGTGTACAGGTACCAGAAGATTCACAGGTTCTCGAGCACTCCTGGGAAGAGCACTCGTCCCGCAGTTGGAGCCAGTGTTACGCTGCACCTATACTCAACACACCTTCAGGTGTACCCTAGGGATAAAGGGAATTTTTTCGACCAGGAGAGGTGTTATTGAGCAATGGTGGTCATGGTTGTGCCCTTTGGTCCATCCTTTAGGAGTACTATGGATCAATGTCATTGCCGACTGCCCTTTTCTGGGGTTTTTAACCTTGGGGTTGGTGTCCAGGCTTCATAAGGGTTGAACACTAGGTCACATGGCTCCATATACTGTTTACAAGCTCTAGTGTTCTCTACTTTAGCTACGAGACAATTATATCCCTTCACAGCCACTTAGGACACCCTCCTGGTCCTTCAGTCAGTGGGAATCTGCTCTCCTCGACCTTTTCTCCTTAGAGGAATCCATCCTCCATGTCAAACATTTCGATGCTTTAAGGAGGGCATTGAGGGATTTTACAACATTCTAGGGGTTATATGGGGTATAACGCCCTCCCTCCATCTCACTTTTGCCTTTCGTTCGGAGTGATTTCCTTATTTGAGCACATTTTGGCACCTGGGGGTACAAATACCCCAGGTAGCCTACCTTTAGCTTACCTTAGGCCATGCTTTATTATTATTATTTTGTTTTGATTTTAAGTTGACATTTTATAATTTCAAATTGACATGTTTTAAAGCATGCATGCCTGAATATTTTGTAAAAAGTGAGTGTGAGATCATATAAATAAATCTCCTCATTTTCATTTTAAGACATAACTTATGGGATAATACACTTTGTTACTTTTTAACCCTTATTAGGGCTCTTGGAGTGATGCGCAGCTCTTGAGGATACTTCTTTTTCTGGTTTAATGGTAATCTCTTGAAGTATCTTTGGTTCTTTCTCTTTGCTAAGGTGATGCTAGAATTGTTAGCTTAACACATGCACAAGGAGGTATCTATGCTATTGTCTTGATTTCTCTTTGTTAAATGTTGATGGATGACGCTTGTTTATGGTTGAAAGGTAGCCATTAGTGCTGCATTTTGTTTAAGATAGGTCATTTTCAGGCTTTTTTCACCAGAGTATCGTGAAGGACGTCCTCTAGAAGGAGTCCTTAAAAGCTTGGGCCTTAGGTCTCTGAGTTTTTCCCTAGTTAGGCTTCCTTTAACGAGCCCATGTAGCTGTTGGAGAAGGCCCTAGCTTTCCAAACTTTGGAAATATCTCCCAAGAGGAAGGTTGGTCACCTTCCTTGATGCCCTAGGGTTAGGGTAAAACCTTAAAATCCTTGTCCTCAAACAATTCTCCTTCAAATCTCTTGCATTTTCATGTGTAAATTTGCATTTCCATGGTAAAATTAGGGTTATAGTTAGGTCTACATATTTATGTTAAAAACCCTAAAAATAAAAATAAAATATTTTTTTTTGCATTTTTTGGCCTCCCTAAAAATTTGGCATCCTTCACTAAAAATTTGGCCTAGCCTCTAAAGCCCTAAAAACCCTAAGGTGGAATTATAAGGAATCCTGAAAAAAAAAAATCCTAAATTCTCTAAAATATGCACCAAAACCGTGATATTTACCCTAAAACAGTCCTAATAGCCCTAGGGCTGCTTTTTCTACCTTTTTCTCCTCGTCGAGGCTGCTCCAAACCTCATTTTGCACCCTCGACTGCCCTCTAAAATCCTCCCCATTGCTTCCAGCCTTCCCTTCAAGGGTTGTGGATTCCCCAAGAAACTTTTGGTTGTCCAGAACAGACCCGCCACACATGTAAGGCCCGTACCATACTTGAACAACCTTGAATACAACCCTATCAATGACTGTCTTGACCTTGACTCTATCCTTTAACCCTGCATACAAGAAAACAAACATTGGTTAATAGGTTACATAACTTCTGGTTTAAATTACAATTGGAAGTGGACTATTGACACCTTCGTTTACGTGTTATTATCATACATTATGTGTTCACTTTGTGGTTACACATTATATGCACACTTTGTTTAAGTGTGATCAATGCTTGAACTTTGAATATTATTATGCAGTTGTTAATGATTACTCTAAACAATTCGTTTCAGACCAAATTTGAAAGCATCCCCACTAACTGTTGCACATACTTCCGCCTATATAAATTTTGGATCAATACTTGAACACATGTTATATGATTACTTCTGTCATAATTATTAATATGCCATTGAATTCACATCATTTACTATCACTTTCCTTTGTTCATACTGCTGCTAGCACTGCTGTACAAGTATGGTTCAAATTTTGGTGATGATAAAGTGCTAGTAATTTGGATAATACATACATATCACACTTGTTGTTGCTCATTGGAAATAATTGGTTAATAAGGTGAAGGACACTCCACACTTGTTGCATATGCATGATCTAAGGTTAAAATTGGTTATTCGTTTGTCCCAACATATCCATAGATATTAGTATATCTTCTTCATTTCTTGATTTGACTCCAATAAGGAACTGGTCACTAACATTCTTAGAAGAAGCTATTATCTTGTGTTTAATGTCTTTACAGGGTTACAATAGGGCTCTTCCCTAGGAGGTTTCGACTTCCAAAAAAGTTTGGGAAAAGTGGCTATGGTGACAGTGGTCACTCTCTCCCTCATATGTATGTCGGTGACTAGCCCTGCTAGTTCACCCGGTAACACTTACTACCGCTAATATTTATCACAATTGATAACTACTGATGAGTGACAAACATTGATGATGATGCTTTAAAGCACCGATAATTATTGCTGATGCATACTATTGTTTACTGTTGCCAGCTAATACTGTTTAAATCCTAATCCTCATGCTGGTGTTTACTAATGTGACTGATAACTACTGATGCAAGTGCTGATGTTGATGTCTATCATATGTTGATAGTCTATGATGTTGAATGCCTGATATATTATTTTTTAATGATAGTGACCACTGCTTATCCATATTAGTTTATTGCTTTGAGACCTTTACTTATCCATGTTACAAATTTACTGTGTTTTAAAGCTGATAATCTTGTATTGGTTTTAATTCATAATTATCACTTTTCCATTTAAGGATTAGATTGACCTAAAATATTGATGATCATGACTTACAATACTTGCTTATGCATACTTGATTGACTATTTATGCATTTAAGTAACCTACAATGATCCATACAATTTTCTCTAAAGGGTTCCGGTTTACTATAGTATTGAAACACTTATTGTTTGACACCATTCCAAGGCACTGGACCTCATTATAGATTTGCAGAGAAGAATTTGTTTTGTGTTAAGATCATTGGTAGGTATATTAGAAGGGATCTTCCATCGGGTAAATAATTCCCAAATAAGTTGAGATATTGAACTAAACTGATAGTGGGTTTGGTCTCTCCCATTGCCACAAAAACTAGACTGTTAGTTTGAACGGTAACATACTGGTTTGAGGTGATAGGTGTAAAGAGGACATGAGTGGGTACATGCATACAAAGGAAATGATGTGGGATATATTATGATAAGACTCAATATATTTTATGCAAAGGGGAGCTAAGGGAGAAGGAAGGTACGAAGGCACTTGCATACCAGTGAGCATGGTGTATGCTCGGGTGGTGACTATTATGGCACCTTACATGCCTATTCATGGCGAGGAAGGTTGGTGATAGTTAACTAAGACCAAAACCTCCACTTTTCTTGTCTGTTGAAGTTTTATTATTCAGAGGTGGTTCTCCATGTGGTAGAGCTCTGGTGGGTTTACAGTGTTGAGAGATTACAAGGGAGCACGAGGTTAAAAAGGGTAGAGGTTTAACAATATGTGAGGGGTGATGAACGAAAGGAAGTGGAAAGTGGAGATAGGTAAGGCCTTAGTCTGTGCCAGGGACGTTACCAGGGAAATCTCCCACACTGTTGAATTTTCTAGCTACTATCATAAGAATACGCCCTTTCCTGTCAAGACGAAAATTGGGGAAGCCAAGAAAAACATCCAAGAGGACTATTAGGTTCTACAACATTATAAGGAGTTTGATGCTCTGAATTATTGGATTACTGATCCAAGGGACACTATATCCTGCATAGAACTTTATCATAGGA
The DNA here is from genome assembly GCA_001517045.1 of Pseudotsuga menziesii. Classification (NCBI taxonomy): domain Eukaryota; kingdom Viridiplantae; phylum Streptophyta; class Pinopsida; order Pinales; family Pinaceae; genus Pseudotsuga; species Pseudotsuga menziesii. The sequence goes on from LPNX011100483.1 coordinate 530,536, forward strand.
CCGTACATCTCTGCTGGACTCTCAAATCTTTATTGGGGGTTACTTTGGTAGACCGAGATAAGCAAATTACAGAGCTAAAGGAGGAACTTGCCCCTCTCAAGTGCATGCAGGTGGAGGTCAAGTTAGTGGATTCCAAACTAGACATTATTGCAAGGAACTTTGGGATTGAAGTGGAAGTCAAGCACCCCCCGGCTAGAAGCACACCTCAGTTGCCTCACATCATCGAGGAAGATGATGAAGACACCTCAAAGGTTCTTCACACCCGAGCTCGTAGTATATTATGTTGTTGTTCATATACTTTAGATCAAGGAATAGTTTCATATCTCTAGCCATAATGATATTAGATCTGTTACTGTGGATAGAAATCTAGTTTCAAGATTTTTTTCATAATTTTGCTTCTAACAGACTTGGCCCTTATGTTGGGACCATGGTTGACTATTATTTTTTGATTTGGCTTAAGGTATGATATGTTTTTCAGTGTTTGGAGGGCCAACCTGAGCCTCTATATGCACCTTATGTATATTTTTAGTAATATAGAACAACTCTCTTACTTTAAAAATAACTTACCCTTGAGGCCCCCTTGTGATGGGTTGATGCAATTTGGGTTGAGAATGTCGGTGTGACATGATTCAAGAATGAACATCAATAGAAAATTAAATACATATAGATGATGCATCAAATCACACATTGAATGTTATTAATGGAAAATTTGAAATTTCCAATTGTTTGCACTAGCCGGAAAGAAAATTAGTTGATAGGAAAGCACATTTAATTCAAATGTGCAACATTGAATGTTATTAAGAGAAATTTTACTAAAGGAAATTGGTCCTTTTGTTCTTTTCTAGTTCAAAATCATTACCTTGAATATGGAAAGTCCCCAATAGTCAAATATAGCCTTCATTGGTGTATAAGGTGTACTCCCCTTGATCAAGAAATGTTTTCCCTTGCAAGCCTAAATTTGTTCCCTTTCAAGCCTAAATGTGTTCTATTGCTATCCTTGTGTTATTTTGAACCATCAACTCCATTATGCAACAAATCCTAATGGAGGTATTTGGAATCCCTTTTCACCATTATAAAGGAATGATGCATCTTGATTGTGTGATAACTACTACCAATCAGGATATTGAGAGTCTCCTCATCACAGTAGAATGTTATAGCTTATGATTCTTATTGTCCCACATCTTTCTTTATTCATTTTCTTTTCCTTTCACTATTCTCAAGAAGCTAACAATGGTATTCTTTTGTTAACTTGCTTTTGATTCAATGATTATGAGTAAATTTTGATTTCATCCTTTGTTTCTTCCTTTTCTTAGCCATTATTGAAATTAATTTTGAAATTCACTTTTTCGATTAAGATGCCCATTCTGTTTTTTCAAACCCTTAAATATCAATTTTTTTCAAACTTCTTTTTTAATTAATGCATAGATCATGCTCGATTATATTCTAGCCACTTCCTAATTCTTTGATTGGCCTGAATTAACAAATTGGGCCTTGAATTTTCTTGTATTCTTTTAATCTATTATCTCAATTGTGTGACCACTTCCTTATCAGGATATTCAAACCTCCTCCCCCAATGAGTGATTGTTTTCGATCAATATATTAGGATCCACCATCTTTGAAATATGTCAATGGGTCCTGACTTCTTATTTTGGATTTTGACACTTTGATAAACTTAATAGGCGGAGGTACTACTTCATGTTTTCAAAATATTTTTAAATATATCCACTTAATGATTTCAACGTCATCTTAAATTCTCACTTTCCTTTTTGAAATCTGCCACCCATGCGAGTTTAATGAAAAGTGACCTTACAAGTTATAAGTGAAATGACCTTACACATTTGTATGAAATTATAATATCAAACATTATCTTTATACCAATATTCAAATGCATGATTCACCAAAGCTACTATTTTGGCCATTGGTTGTCTGATTGCTTGCGTAATGTTTGCAACTAAAAATTAACTTAGAACATTATGAATCCATGTAAAGTGACCACCTATTCATTGCTTATTGCTAGGTATGTAGTTTGATAATTACTCTTTTAGAATATTGTCAGTTTTCCATAAAAAAATTCAAACCGTTAGATGAATGGACAGCATGAGGAGTAAATTAAGTTGGATAGTATAAATATGATGGAATATAAAAATTCAAAATGTTAATTGAATTGAGAGTGACGAGTAAATTAAGTTGAATAATATAGATATGATGGAATATAAATAGAAATGTATGATTCCATTTTTCTTATAACGTATGTATTCAAAAAATTGTATTTTTCAAACTCTTAATATTTAAATTATTCCCATCATACTCATTTTTTATATTTGAACTATTTCTTGTTTAGTACTGAGGGTAATTTCCTTTTAATGTCCTAGAGCATCCCAAAGAGACAAGGTTTGAATTTGAAAAATGATGATTGTTTAAGGAATCTTGGGTTTAACCAGCTTAGGCTGTGAAATCCTACAATAAAATTAATTGCCCCGGTTAATTATCCCCAAATAATATTCCACGCCAAAAGAGACTCAAGTCCCAGTTCAATTTGTATGCTTTGTTTCCTTGATATCCTTTTTCCAATTAGGATTTAGAACTTTTCTTAAGCCACTACCTTCGATTTAAATTGCATGCATGAAACTTGATTCACCCTTTTGATTGTGGGAAATACTTTAATTATATCCTTGAACTTGTGAGATACTAGTTCGATTCTAAGAATGATTTCTCTGTCATAGCTCAATGTATCTCATATAACCAAATCTCTGATCTAAATAGTACCATCCGTATAGGGAATCCCAAGTCTAACTAGTTTGAATTGTGAAATCATGTTTTAAAATATTCCACTTCACTAGCCTATTTACCCCTTCAAACTATTTTTCTCCCTAAAGGATCCTTGAACCATTGTTCACCTTAGCCAAGTGCAACTCAAATCTAGGTTGATTACTATGATTTCAAAAATTTGATTCATGATTTTGAATTGACAATCGTTTGATTTTGAAATTTAACCTTGTTATGTTTATTGTTTTGGAATGTATAACATGCAGATATTTCTACATGGCATCTAATGGTTATGGTACAAGGAAGAAAGGTGACTACGGAAAACCACTTTAGGATAACCTAATTCAAGCAATGCTAGTATCAAAAGACTCGAAAGAATCCATTCAAGTGACAAAAAAATTGCTAAGATACATCCTTCATATAAGAAATGAAAAAGGCCAGCAAGGGCAAGTAGCCTGCCATATACACACCTAAGAAAGATAAACATCGAGTCACGGGCATACAAAAGGAGATCAATTTCCAATTTAAATTGTTATGTCTGATGCAGCATGACATAGTGCTCATACTTACAATGATATTTTTCACTTCATTAAGGATATAAAAGGGATCTCAGATCCTAACGATTTATAATTAAATGAGAGACAAGATGAAAATATTGTAATCACTCAAAGCCTACAGAAACCATTTATACATAACAATGCTTCTAGATATCCTATGTTACCATGTGTTGATATGATTAGATATTCGATACCACATATAGAAGTAAACACAAGGAGGATCCTAAACAAACAAGGGAATGTGTCGATCTGTTTAGATAACTCATCTATAAGCTTACCACAAGTGGACATATAGGGTGGAGATTTAATTTTCAATGAGTGGATGATAAAATTTATTCGTGATAACAACTATTATGATATCCTATCTAATTGGTATGAAGAAGGTAGAGTCTTTAGAGCCTCGTGTAGCAATCCATTTCCAACTAATCACTTAAGGTTAGGGTATACTTGGGCGGCGCAATTGGTTAGTATCAATGTTATCAGAACCCAACTGGTTTTGAAAAAACCTGCCGGTTGGACCGATTTACAAGCTTTACCGAGTCAAATCATGCACTCAAACCGTTTTTGGCTGGTTCCATACGAAATTGGTCGGTTTCAAGGCTGAACTGATCGGTTTCGTACAAAACCGCTCGGTTTTCTCCAAACCGACCAGTTCAGTACAAAACTGGCCGGTTTTGTACAAAAACGCCAAGGATCCCAAAAACAGCTAATTTCAAATTCTTTCAATAAAATAAAAAATAGGGTCCACGTGTGAGTTGTTTAATTGACCCCTGATCCTTCTAATGTTATAAAAGGAGGATCCCACCCTCCATATCAATCACATTTAATTGTGTATGGACTTGGGCCCTCTTCCACAATAAGAGGATGTGAACATTAATGTTGCAGTTAGACAAGTGCCTTCAGGCCTAGGGGAGTCAAGCCATGCTCATCTTATGGATATAGATGATGACTATCAGCACGAGGACTCAGATAATTCTGATATATGATTAAAATCGTTAGATTGTAGATTGTAGAGTCTAGACTGCAGTCATATGCTTATATTTTGACTTTAGACGCCATTTATAACCTCTTTGTTGATATACTTTTCTTTAGATATGTATTTGCAGACGATGCTATTTTGGTTTTATACGCTCTTACTTGCTATATACATGTGAAACTTTGCATATTTTGTATAATGGTTTGAATTCACATGGATGCACATGGATATATATGTATTTTTTGAAAATATGAATGTTTTATGTATTTTTGCTCAACCGGTTTTTCGTTCCGGTTTGTTTCTCGGTTTTTGTCTGGTTCTGGTTCTTGAGGTTGGTCGGTTTGGCCGTCGGTTCGGTTCTGATAACATTGGTTAGTATATTTTTAAGAGAAAATACTATACTCATGTCAAAATCAATTGGGTTCCAAGAATCCATCAAGTCAAATAAAAGGGAATGATTTTCAATTATGTAGCCATATTTTTATCTTCTCTAGTAGAATCCATTGGAAATGCCCAAAATCCTCCTCCCAACAAAGCACCCAAATTATGCATGGATGCATATGTACTTGATGTGATTTGTGCATGGAACATTTTCCGAATTAGGCCATCCTTGGTCACCTAAGAGATGACCTATCCATGTTTACTTCTAGGATTTGTGGAAACATAAATATAACTTCCACTTTATCTTATATGTGATGGATTTTAGCACCTTGATATGGAATCATTTCCTATGAACCTTTCCCAATAATCTCCCCTGAAGCTATTGAAGTATTGTAAAACATTGGGGACTAGTATCAAAAGGAAAACAACACTTACATTATAATTTATGGGGTCACTCAATCTCCCCATATCTTTCCTACCAATGTGCCAAATATATTTCTTATACAAGAGATAGGAAATTAAACCACACTAGATGGCTTCAATGCCACTATGTTGATTAATAATTAGAGCCCATTCCCTATCTATTTAATATACATAGGTATGTATGGGCTAGAAAATGCCACTCGAGCCAAAAAGGAGTGGAGGAGATTGAAGAACATTGATTTGCACAAGAGAGGTTTTAGATGCATGATCCTCACAAGTTTGAAATGAGAATCTCATTCCCATATACACGCATCTAGAGAATGTAGTTGAAGAGCATGATAAAATATCCCTTATGTGTGGTGAGGTGCTCAAAAAATTACATATCATAGCAAAACAAAAAGAACAAAAGAAGAAATAATAGGTTGAAACGGTTGCTGTTGAGAAGCAATCCTTGCTACAAAAGAAGGGAGCAAGAAAGAAAGAGAATGAAATAATTGAATAAAATAAGATTAAAATTGAATCCATAAAACAACTTGAAGTTGTCCCTAAAGCTACTAAAAAAGAAGAAGCCTCTAAGAAAAAGTAAGTTGAGACAAAATTCAGAGTTGAAGTCACTTAGAAGAAGAAATAAGTAGAGTAAAGGGATAAAGCTGAAGCAAAAGAAAATAGAAAAGTAGAAGAGGAAGCAACAACAAATATGAAGCATGAATTAGAAGCAAACGGTTTGAAAATTGAAGCAGAAAGATTGAAAGATGAAGTAGAATCAGAAGCACAAAGGAAAAAAAAAGAAGAATAACAAAAATGGAAAGAAGATGAATATAAAGCCATAATTAAAGAAGGAAGACTGAAAGCTGAAGCAAACATATTTATAGCTAAAGCAAAATCATAAGTAAGAAAGGTAGAAATAATTAGAACAAAAAAGAAAACAATAAAAATCCACAACTAAAGCAGGAAGAGTGGAAGTTGAAGTAGAAGAACAAAGGTAGAAACGAGAAGAAGAGCATAAAATGTAACATCCCCTTCACCCAATCTGACCAACGGGAGGGGACATTAACTAAGCACGAGCATCTAAATTTCTCCGGATAGCCATATTACTAATTCATAGCATTTACAAATATGTGTGTAGTAGAAAAATAAAATAAATAGTGGAAATAAACTCCATCCACACTCACATAACATGCATACACAACAATAATTGTCACATGCATTGAATAAAACCATTACAAATTCAAATACAAGAGAATACTTATCTTTAAAAAATGGAGATCCAAGCAATTGACTATGTAAGAGTGATTTTCCACCCAACAATAGGCTCTCTATCCATCATATACTCTTTTTGTTGAGAGTTCACCCCCAAGTTGGGCTATGAGGCCACCAAGGTGAAGGAAACACCTACAATATTCTCTCTCATCCCACAACCCATTCTTCTCTTTATGCTTTTCCAAATTCTCATATAGAGATCTACAGGGATCTCTCTCAATCCTCACAGTATTGGCTCCAACAATACCTACCCCACACAACACCCTTCTATGCTTAGTCATATGATTCACCGATCCAAGGTTCTCTTGGGAAATCCATTTTTTGGGTGCTTCCCATGTGTGCATAGAAGGACACAAATATGATGTATGCTATTAGAGAACCAGCTCTAGCCTCAATTTGTGGCTTCTCAAGCATCTATGAGCAACATAACTTAATGGGGTTAAGGGTTCATAGCTTTCCCAACCTCTGTGCTCACCTACAAGCATATATTTTCCTCTTCAAATCTGGAGTTTAGACTCTAAATTCAAATTTATGGGTTATACAAAGTATGGTAATAGTCATGAACATCAATGGGGAGCTCTCCATAGTGTAGATATATGTGAGAGAATGAGAGAATGAGCGTTGACTCCAATGGATATGAGATAATGATGAAAATACAATTGACATAGCTTTTGGCCATAGAAGAAAGGACTCCTAACAGCTGTAGACTGACTTCTGACATGTGACAAAACTATCACAAAAGTGATTTCATATCCATGCTTCAATAACTACATGAGGTGAATTTTACCACCAACCTCACACATGCATTCAATGATTGGGTTCAATAGTCAAAATGAGGTAATTGGCCTATTCAAAGCACATGGAGGAATTTGTTTGAGTTCTAAGGTTGACACTTGACAACGAGGATTTAGTTTCCCATGATTCCACCTTTCCTCTTCCCCTTTGGTGGAATCATAGCCCCTCTAGTTCTCTTTACACAACCATCTTAGACCATTTTATTATTTATGCAACATAATATTTACATACATTTTGAGTTAGCATGACAAGCCAACCATACGGTCCAAACAAAAATATATACATCATACATGATTAGTGATTCACTAATCGAGCCTTGGCCTTGAGCTCTACATGGGAATTCATACGAACATATTTACATCATTTATGTAATTTTGATTAAATACATTCAAAGTCAAAATTGGGGATATTACAGTAGCCTCCCCCTCGGAATAACATCATCCTTGGTGTTTTCTCAAAATTAAAACAAAAATGGATATGCCTCTTTCACGACATGCTCCAACTCCCAAGTAGCCTCATTGAGACCAAAGTGCCTCCATTGCACCTTTACATGTTTAATGGCTTGGTTATGGTGCAATTTTACCTTCCTGTCTAGGATGCATAGTGGCTTGGTTTGGAAATCTTCCTTGTGTTCCACTTGGATCACATCCCAATCAATCACATGATTAGGATCATGTACATATTTCTTAAGTAAAGAAAAATGAAAAACATTATGATCTCTAGTGTTTGCAACCAATGCAATGCTATATGCAACTGGCCCTATCCTCTCAAGCACTTCAAATGGCCCACAATATATTGGTGATATTTTGGCACAACTTCGAAGATTCAAGGAACCCTTCCTTGGACCAACTCCAAGGTAAACATGATCCCCAACATGAAACTCCCTATGCACTATGTTCTTATCTACATATATTTTATGCCTATCTTGAGCTTCCTTTAAATTCTGCCTATTCTTTGTCACCTCTTGTTCCATTTCCTTAAGCAATTTTGGCCCAAGTACTATTATGTTCACTATATTATCCCAAGTAACTGGTGTTTTGCACTTTATTCCATACAAAGTTTCAAATGGACTCATGCCCAATGATGCTTGCTTCCCATTGTTATATGCAAAATCTACCAAGTGTAAATAATCTTCCCACTTGGATGGTTCATTTATCATGTACATGTGTAGCATGAATTTAAGCACCTGATTTACGCCTTTTGTTTTCCCATCTGTTTGTGGATGGTAGGAAATGCTAAAGTTCAACTGTATACCCAAGTTTGCAAAAGGATTTTCTAGTAATTTGAAGTGAACCTGGTATCCTTTTATGAAATTATTTCCTTAAGGAACCCATGCAATGTACACATTTCGTTTATGAAAATATTTGCAATGGCCTCCATTTTATATGTGGATTTAACCGGTATAGAATGTGAAGACTTCATTAACTTGTCCACCACCACCATGATGGAGTCATGTTGTCTCACTGTCATTGGAAACCCTGTAATAAAATACGTGGAAATCATGTCCCATTTCCATTCCAGAATAGGCAAAGGATGCAACAAACCTGCTATGTGTTGTTGTTCAACCTTCACTTGTTGACATTTCATACACTTAGAAATATATTCAACAATGTCCTTTTTCATTTCTAGCCAAAAATATTGCTTCTTGGCTATAACAATTGTTTTTCGATATCCTGGGTGACTGGAATATGGCATTTCATATATTTTTTCCATTACAATCCTCCTCAAGTCTGCCACATTTGGAATATAAATTCTGTTTTTATAAATAAGAAGTTCATCATCTTCCAAATGATAACGTTCATACCTCTTTTTTGAATTTTGCTACTGTAATTTGTCTTTTAATTGCATATACAATTAATATTAACAATATAATTAACAATCAATTGCCCCAAATATGATTGGCAAGTACTAATCACTGCCACATGCATTGAATTTACTTTTTTGTTGAGAGCATCAACCAATTTGTTTTCTTTCCCTTTTATGTGTTTGATCTTAAAATCAAATTCACATAAAAATTCTATCCATCTAGCTTGTCTAGTATTTATTGTTGGCATCTCAAAAAAATATTTCACACCACAGTGGTTTGTCCTTAACTCAAATTTTCTACCCAATAAATAGTGCCTCCGCATTTTCAAAGCATGAGCTATGGTTGCAAGTTCTAAATCATGGGTAGCATAGTTTTTCTCATGCTCTTTCAATTTTCTAGACTCATAACACACCACGTGATTGTCTTTCATAAGAACTCATCGAATTCCCTGTTTGCATATATCCGTACACACCAAAAATTTATTTTTTGGGTTTGCAATTTTTAGAATTGAAGCACTTGTAAGAAGCTTCTTCAACAACTAGAATCTTTGTCATGTCCCCATTTTTGATAGCACCATGGAGAAACCACTAGCCCATTAGGTTCCTATGTGTTCAAGTGGAAATTAAGTAATTAATATCCTAGGTAATTACTTTACACCTATAATTAACTTGTATAATTAATATAGATAATGGAGGAGTAATGTAGGCCCACAAATTTTGATTATTAATTATCTAATATTTATGTTATAAGTTGTAAATGGCCGATTTGGCTCAAGAGGCTACTTGGATGGATGGATAAGTCCATAGGATATGTTTCCCTCAAAGGATTAGGAAAAGTATCTAAAGAAGAAAGGACGCTAAAAGAAGAAAGGCGGATAAAAGTAGGAAATCAACCTAAAAGCATGAAAGCAACTCAAAAGCAGGAAAGCAGCTCAAAAGCAGAAGATAAAGAAGTTTCCTTATTTATGCAACTCAAGAAGGATTAGAAAAATCCAAAAAGTCTACATAGGATAATTTTAGCCAGTGAGGGCGCATTCATGGAGGCAAGTGGGTCCTTAGGCCAAAAGTAATGTCCAAAAATCAGCCAACTCATATAGAATTCGAATTTCCATGAATACAACTCTAGAAGGAAGAAAAATAATAGAGTTCAATAAAAGGAGGATGACAAATCCCTTTCAGATCTTTTCTCATTTTGAGTATTCATCTTGAGACATCTGTGCATCTCAGAGGCTTGGGTGATGTGCCCCTTTGCATTCGTTGATCCAATTGAGAGATTGAGAGATCCTTTCGTTGGAGTTTGAGGAAGAGGACATCCAATCATTTTCATAGATATTATTTCATCAATTTATGTTTATTTTTAGGTCTGATATGAGTTCCATAATAGTGTGGTCGAGTTCCAGTTTGATGTAGTAGAATATTAGAGGAACCAATATTCCATTTGCAAGGTTTTGAAGCAGTAGAGAAAGTTTAATTGAAGATTTGTGCTCCCTATGAGTTATAGAGACTATCCATGCACCTCCAATGAGATATTTGATGATGTTATCCTACTCATGGTCCTTATTCAATAGTAAAATATCCTCCTCTTATCTTTAGATACTCCAATTCTACTTCTATCATTGTAAAATTCCATGTAGAATGGACATTCTATTAGTTTGGCTCCAATAGACTATTGATTGCATCTCTGAAATTATGTTTATAGATTCCCAATGTTCAATGGAAAGTTGTTATCTTCATATATGAGATTTATTTCAGAATTCATGAGCATTAAATTCCATTTGAAAGTCTTTTTTTTCCTATGCTTGCACAATGGTAGAAAAATTTGCTAGTTTTTAGAATTATTGTAGTGAATTCCATAAACCAAAAGCACATTTTGTGAGTTGCTGAAGTAAGAAGACATAAAATTGAGCCCATCCCAAGCTTCATACCAGCAAATTGTGACCTCCTAGTTCGATTAGAATTCACATGGAAATGGCATAGTCAAGCTGTCCTAGATTCAACCTTTCTTCCTACTTTCTCCGAATTGCTTATTATCACTCCCAAACTTTGTTAAGTTGAGTCCCATTGTTTATATCAGTGTTTTCATATCATTTTGGGGTAGATATAGGCCATCAACTTCCAGTTTTGCACCAGAATCCATTGGGTTCCACATAAGTCCTGGGGACATTTCCTCGAAGCCTTTGGTTTAGCTAAAGGAGTCTACCCAGGCGTGATGCACCTAAAAAATGTGCAGTTGTCGAAGTTGGGGGTCTAATTTAGGCTATTGTTGAATTTTTTTAAGCCATATCAGATCCTAAATTCCACCATGGGAAAAATTGGGGAAGTATAGGTGTTAGAATCTTCACTTTTTAAAAACTCCTATTCTAAAACTAGTCAGAATTGAGTTAGTTTACTCAAATCCCCATTTGGGTACATTACAATGGTATTAGAGCATGGTCCTCTACAACTATGAGTAGAAATAATAAGCTCCATAAACTCTTAGTTTAAGAAATATTGCAGATTACATCTTCAAGTTTTAAGCTATGAAGCTAGTCCCAGTCATTGAAGAGGAATATTTCGAGCCATATGAGGAAGAATAAATAATATATATAGACGGAGGATTTCCATGAGATGAGGATGGTTAATTTATTGAAAAAATGTAGAATGAATACCAATGGGATGAACCATCAAAGGATATATCAAAATATGATTTAGCAAGGAAGATAGTAGCCGTGAAAAATAATACTCATCACTATCAAGAGTATCTCCCTTTGAGGGAAGAGATAAGAACATATCCTTCAAATATTAATTTCAATGACAATATGGATTTTTCCCCCAAGATGTGTATGAGACCTCTTTCAAGAGAAGTGAAACATCAAGGGAGGAGCCAAGTTGTCCCACTTCTTCAAGAAAAGAATAAGAAGGAACCAAAGGTGAAGCTTCGTCAAATCGATTTGCATATTCAAACATCATGAGGTTGTTGTTTTTTTTCAAGTAGAGTCTCCAAAAGTTGTGAATTAGTACCACTCAATATGGAGAAACCTCAAGTTTCCTGGAAGAGGATGGAAATGAGGCATAAGAACCTAGATATAAAAAAGAGGGCATGCACATAGATTCGGTCCAATGAAATGAAGAAGTGAAATAGAGCGAACTAGAAGTTGCAGAGGTGAGTCTTACTGTGGACTCCAATGAGGAAGAGCATGCTTGCACCAATATACTCCAATAAGAAGATGAAGAGGAACCATGTGTAGATGAAGTCCTTGCATCCCATCATCAGGTTGTTGGCATTGTGGGATGTGAATTCATTTCCATATTCTTTTTTGGTGATTTCTAGATCATTGCAAAGGACATTGGCATGATGGAGTCTACTAATGAGGATACTCTAGTTTCTAGTGTTGAGGACCATTGCAGTGAGAGGGATGGATTGTTGGATGGGAGTCTTCATGATTCTCATATGGGGCGTGAGCTCACATGTGACAACACACCTAATGTTATAAAGAAATCATGCAGTGACTTGGAGAGCTTACTCCTAGTCACCGAAGAGAGGATGTTTTTTTTGTTGTAATTTCAGAGACTAATATATTGAATTAAAATAATAATACAGTAAAAAATGCAGATCATAATGGAAATTTTGAGAGCAGAATGTAGCAGAGAGAGAGTTAATACCTTCCCCTCAAGGGAATTTAGGCTATTACAGTCAAAATGATCCTCTCTACAGAAGGGAAATTGATCATAGTAATAGGAATATTAATAGTATTAAAGAAAAAAAAAGGAGTATAACTGCGGTGATAAATAGGGAAGTCTAAACCAAAGATGACCATGAAAAAAAGAAAAAACACAAGAACCATGGAACCTAGAATTAAGTCTTGGAGGAAGCTCCTCCTCGATAGGAACCCAAAATCCAAATCTGAGATGTGAATTTTGTCATCCAGCTGCTGGGGGAGAAGGTGGTTTGACAGATGCTTTGCCACCATATTTTCAGGGACTCTTAGTGTCACTTCTAGTGTACTCTTTAATGCTAGTATCATCCTCGATTATGGAGGGATTCTCCTTAATCGGGAGTGGTTCATTTTTCCAGTACTCGGACGCAATGTTGATGGATGCTTTACCCTACATTGTGCTTGCTATGGTCTTCGAAGGAGGAGGAGGTGGTTATTCTATGTCCATGGAAGTTGTAGAAGGATTCAAATATGGAGCCATGGGATCATTCTGGGAGCTTGTGATACAGAGGATAAGCTGATCTAGAAGGTTTTTGACCACCCAAAAATTTCACTCGAGGAGGATTGTTTGATTCACTGCGGAATGCGAACCCATGAGCTCGTCCTCCTAGACATCCATCAGTTGACGAAGAAAATCCAGGATTTCAATGTCGTAGCCTTCTGTATTGGCTTGAGTTGTGAGAATTATGGCGCACTCATTGGAATTACCACACCCACCATGTCCCTTCTTGGCATAACACGTAATCTACGAGACATCTTCAAATGGAGTGGAGGAACATAGTAGTAAGGATTCCGAACGTCGACGGAGAGGGTTGGTGTAGGAGACTCGAATATGGCTCACTCCTCAGTCACCACAGGTTTTGCAAAAATTTTGACCTTCGCAAGATTGCACAGGGGAGAGCATATGAGGTAAAAAGCTATGAATATGATGCCCATAAGAGGGATACATGGATCTTGAGGAACAATTAAGGTCGCTATAAATTTGCATGGAGGGGCGTAGTACTGGGTGACAGAGGGGAAGTCACCTCTCATCATGAACCTGGAGAACCCACACTATTCGAGGTGGAAGTAATCCCAATTCATTAAGAAGTGAATGATGAAGAATTAGGGGAGTGACATCAGGGGACAAATGTGTGTCCCGACAGTTTCTCCCTCTCCTCTTTGTGACATGTAACCACCCGCATTCGGGTTCGAAGAGAGGATGTTTCTAGTGTTGTCCAGAACCAATGGCGCATACAAACGCATTGAGGATATTATGAGGAATAACTAGTATGAGGAAGGGAATGTTGTTGCATTTGTAACTTTGGAAGATATTTTGATGCATATTATTATTTTATATTGTTTTACCCCCATCAGAGATGTGTTTCCCTCCTTTTTGGATGTCATTATTATGTATGGTCATTGAGGTAAACCATCTGTTGTAAGTCAGTGCAATAGTCCCGAGAATAAATAAAGGAAAATGTACTTATGAGTATTCCTAGGTAGGTCATCCCGAAAGAGGTTACCTGGACGACCTAGTTAGTTGAGTAAGTCACTCAACAAAACGATATAAATAGGGTGGCACTCTCCTCATTTGTACACTCTCATGTGTGATTTAGGAGAGAGAGGATGAGGATGAAGAGAGAGATGCACAAGACATCTTATTCTTGGGTTTTTGCATCTTGTGATATTGTCTTAGTGATGAAACTATTCTAAGGAAGTTTGCAGGGTTTTCTCCTTTATGGTTTCCAAAATGAAAATCTCTGTGTCTTGTGTCTCTTGGATATATTGTTGTGCTTGTTATTATTTCAGATAAATATCCTAATCAAATTAATGTAGAAAAAATAACATGGTATCATATCCTCTGTGAAAGAAGACATTGTGCACCGAAATAGTGCTACAATGACAACTACTAAAGATTAGGGTTTCATGCTTGAAAACCCTAGAAGACAAAATCTAGTCATCTTGGGACTTTCACTATAAATAGAGTTTGGAGAAGGATCAGGAGCTGAAACTTAGACATGCTAAAGATGAAATATTTATGTACCTTGTGTGATAGATTCAACCTTAGATTCACTTTAATTTAGGATATATGATTCCTCCAAATCAGGGTTCCATCCTCCTCTTGAATCTAATATTAAATAGGTGACCTACGGAGAATTGCTATATCTTGGGATAGGAAGGTCCAAATAAAATTTCGCAAGATTTTGTAGGTATGACATGGATTTTAGTTTTTGTGTTTCGAGTTTCAGATCTTGAAGGTGAAATAGTGACACATGGAAGTCTATACAAGTTAGCTATGATGAACTAGTACTCAAACAAGTTACCTTGGGAAACACAAAATAAGTTCGACTTGGTGAATCCAATTCTGATATAACCTATGGGGTTGAAAATAATACAAACCAGGATATCTCAGGATGAAGTTTCAGACCTTTAGGAGCATAAATTTCAGAGATACAATAGAATCAATATCAGACAATTCTGCAAAAGAAATTGGAGAAACTAGGGCTTCCTGTTCGGGAGGCTTCCCACCACAGTTTTCAGAAAAGGAGTACATTGGACAAATCTCCTTGAAGAGGCACATCTTCCCGTCCAATCTAAATTTTGAAATTTCAAATTTGGAAAATTAGCGTTTCTTTGACAACCCCTAGATCATCAAGCTCCAGAACCAAGTTGGGCACTTCAAATTGGTAAGATCTATATCTCTGCTATTTCTATTTGAGGTTCTCATTTCAAAATGAATCATCACACCCAACTTGATGATGAGATTGGGGGAGCTGAAAAATTTCGAGCATGGAAGTATAGGATCTCCTTGATCCTTGAAGAAAATGATTTAGATTAGTATATCAGTAAGGAAGTTCTAGAGATAGAGGGAGATGAGGCTAAGGCTATCCATAAGAAGAACTTGTTCAAGGCCAAGAGAATCATTGCAAATTCTATTAATGATCACCTCATCCCTCATGTGTCATCCTTGAAGAAACCTAAGGAAGTGTTCGATGATTTGATGAATCCGATTGAAGGAAAGAACATTAATTGGAAAATGACATTGAGGAACGAATTGAAGAATGTGAATATACGAAACTCAGAGACTATGCAATCCTATTTCACAAGGGTTTCTCAAATCAAGGAATAGATTGAAGCAGTTGAAGATAATGTGGAATAAGGGGAGATTGTTATGAACATATTGAATGGTCTCTTGAGGTCATGGGATTCATTCATTCAAGGAATATGTAAAAGAAGGAAGTTGATCTCTTTCGGTAGAATTTGGGAAGAATGCACAAAAGAAGAATCCCAACTCATAACAAGAGAGTAGAATATGGGATCAACTAAAGGTCAAGCTTTCACAATTTACACCATAAGAAATAATATAAAGAAGGAGGATCGTCATCACAACAAAAGGAAGGACCTTCATCACACAAGACAAAATTAATTCAGTAGAGATCCCTGAAATATTCGATCCTACACTTGTGATGAAAAAGGGCACTACTCCATAGACTGTCCCAGAAACAGAGGCTCCTTCAATAAGAAGTCAAATAAGAAAAAAATCATGCTCACACCGTTGAAGATGATGAACCAACGAATAAAATATTCATAGAAGAAAAGGGAGATTCCTCAAGTGATGAGGAATATGTACTTTGATCCATAAGAATTCTATCGATGAAGACGAAGATCATACTCTTATCTGTTGATTTTTGTACCTAGTCAGGAGTTCCCTAAGTGACTTTATTTTGCCTGAGTCACTTAAGAGGGAAAATGTGACCCTCACATTAAAGTCACTTAAA
>LPNX011100526.1:0-30794 GCA_001517045.1 Pseudotsuga menziesii
ATTTTGTGTGTTGGGAGTGGACACTAAAGCGCACAATTTATAATATGTTTTGTGTTGAATGAGGAGCTCTCGAGCACATGGGTATTTGATGTTGTGTTGAGTGAGAAGCTCTAGCACCATATAAGTATTTAAATTTGCACTGAGTGAGAAGCTCGCAAACACATGAGTTATGAGATATTTGTGTTCAGCATGAAGCTATGAAGCACATGAAAAGATAAAATTGGAAGTGTTGGGCATAAGCCCTGGAACCTTTCAAGTTAATGTTGAGCATAAGCTCTGGAATATCGGATCCTTGGTCATTGTATCCATAGGTGTATCTGTTACAACTGATTTTACCACACATGGTGAATCAAATTTTTATGGTCTGCACACTCCTTAGACCCCATGGACCATTTTTGTTCCTTTGATGTTTCCAAGATCATCCCTAAAAACATGCAAAAATTTCCATACACGACTTTTAAACCCTTTCTCGCGTGGGTTTGACCCCTAAAACCATGCACATCTGGATGTGTGCAAAATGTCAAATTCTTTTGGAGTTTTCCTTGATGTGGATCCGACTCACTTGTCTCGTGACCTTCCTTATGCCTTGATATCACTCGGATTCAAACTTCCATTACCCCATTGAAGAGCTATATAAGGAACCGTTTGGATACATTGAAGGCATGAGGAATTGAGAGCAAGAGAACTATAGTCCATTGTTGCCGGAACTTATGCTTGAGTCTCCACCCCTTTGTCCCTTGGAGCACTTTTGTGTTCTTCCCAAGCTTTTCCCTTTGGTTGTGATCTTGCTATCGAGAGATGGAGGATTGAAGTGGTGGAGACCCAAGTGGGGGACTCAGTTTCTCCGATTCGCAGGCGTGCTGACAGAGGTTGTATTCATTGTAATCTCTGATTTTATATTAATAGAAATATCGTTTTCTGTCCAATAATGTGTATTTGAATGAATATTTGATCCATGGATGATTTCAAATGTTTATATGTTATTGATTATATATGCTAGAGTATATCTAACACGATTATATATAGCATGCTTGTCTTGTTTACTGAATTTTGAGGAAGTAATTTATCAATTCAAGATGGAGTTGGAAAGCTCAATGGGGATCTACATCAACCATCCGAAATAAGGTACGAATCGAGATCCTTTAGTGTTAGATATTTGGTTTCTCTTGCATATAGAAAATGATTGATTTTTGGAGTCAAGTTGTCTGTTGTGGTACCCCAAGCCATAAGAATTTCTCTCCGTAAGAGAATTGGCGACTTTGCTCGGGACGTTCCTTGTTTGTCTTTAGGGTTTGGGGGCACAGTGTTCTTGATATTATTGACTTGCTCTTTGTTTCTCCTTGTTTATGTGTTGCTTTTATAGTATGTTCATCCATTGACACTCCTCTTTATTGGTTTGACCCTTGGCCTGCTTTTTACCACTGTCTTCTGTGTATACGCAGGTTTTTGGCCAAAAGTCACGTACATATGTGGATTTTTTGTCAAAAGTCATGTATACACCGAGGATTTTGTCAAGAAATCCGCGTATACATGCATCTTTTTGGCCAAAAGTCGCATATATACGCAGCTGTTCTTTAAACAGTCTCGTACATCCTCCCTTTTGGTGAGTTTGATGTTGTGGAAAGTTGTTGGGTGGGTTGTGAGTGTGGTTGGTTCTTCCTTGGGTCTAATGTTGTTTGTTGGATGCTTCTTTTGTGACCAAAGACCGTTTTTTCATTGATTTTTTTTTAAAATTAGTTTTAGTCATTTATCCTTTTTGTTTTGCCATTAGTGCATTACTCTTTTTTGTCTTAATGTCTTGTTGGGATTGTGTTTTATACTTGCTGCAGAGACTGAGAGTTTTAGATGACTTTGATTGCATTTTTCATTCTTTTATATTGAAACATACAAGGTAGTTGCATTTTTTTCATATGGATTTGAGGAGGTACTTGCATTGGATTGCTTGGATGAGAGTTCTATTTAGGTTTTCATATAGGAATAATTGCACTTACATTTGAAGGAGAATTTTTGCACCTCATGTAGTGGCATACTCTATTTTTCATTTGACAAAGATTGCACTTAGCATTGTTTGTTATGGTGTGCATATTTACTTCACCGCTAAGTCATAACTTCATTAGTTGCATGATCGTTTCCCTTCCAGTAATTATAGCCAAATAAAATCAACCCTTAATTAAAATGGATTACACTATTTTCTTTTATAGGGTACACCAACAAGATTAGGTTTTAGGGTCTTGGAATAGTTCATTGTGAGTAAATTCTCTAAGACCACTAAACAAAACATGTATTTTTCTGTTCAAGTGAGAAAGTGAAATTCCTTGGTATAATTAGTGTCTCTTAGGATCCTCTTCTTACAAGGGAGTTAAGCACGATGAACTGTGAGCGGTTATGATTGGGATGACCCCTGGTTGTAACTGAGTAGCACCGGAGATATTTCTAGGATTGTATTCGTATTTGGGGGCTCTTTCGAGAATTTTGAGCTTTTATATCCTGCCCATACGGTAAATACCACCTGTGACTGTCCGCTTGAGCATTGATTATATTGAGGTGACCTTAGTTGCCTTACCTAGGTTATCGAGGGGGTACTTCGCAGAGGCTATTCTACAGGTGTTCTGGCTAGGTTGACATCGGACAACACAGTTGCAATATGCATTGAAGATGAGGGCCACAATAATTGATTACGTACCTCCGCTTGTAGTGTATGGGAGTTTCAAGCCTCTCCTAGGCAAGACATACCTGCTGCATTCAGGAGCTCACATATCTTCCCCTTGGTTTGCTTGTATTTTGGTTATAGAGTTTCTTAGGAGTGTGCTCTTTGTGCGCTAGTTAACCTTTGGGATCCTAGTTACTTGAGTATATTTATGCTCTCTTGAGTTCGGGTCCTTTTATATTCGGCATGCCTTGTATCCTATCGCTCGTCCTTGGTTCTAGTATAGACCCTGCTATCAGACTTGGGGGCATCACAGCCCCTTATCGTGCTCATATATTTGGGAATGGTCATATTCCATCCTCTACGCCATTTGTGGAGGATTTTTGTTCCCTTCCCTCGGTATTTACACCAGTGGTCACCCTCACAGAGTTGGTAGTGGATGCGTGAACATTGGGTTTACACCTTACTTTCATTTTTATGTCCCATCGTTCATCGTGTTGTTTCCTTTGGGTTTAGTTGTCATGATCATTCCTCCATATATCCTATAGTTTGGGTTCTTTATTGACTATTTTGGGTAATTTTGGACTTATATGGTTGTCATGTAAGGTCCAGCTTTTGTACACTCTCTCTGAGGTTTTGACCCATTCGTTCCTTTCACAAGTATCATGTCTAAACTGACATATAGGTTAGGATTTCACATCCGCTTGCATTTTGCATGACCTTATGACTATTTCATTTTAACCTTAGGTACGAACCCATTTCATGGTATCACGGAACCTTCATGCTATTGTTAGAAATGGTACCGTGTGAGTGGTAGAGCTTTCCTATACATGGGTGTCCTAGTTATCTCCCCTTTGCATTTCATACCTATGATGTGAGTCCTCTCTTAGGTCCAAGAGTCTGTTGTAGAGTATCGCCATGACATTTCTCAAGGGCCTCATACTCCTCTTGATATTTTGATGGCCTATTTCCCTTGGACTCCTTTATGTCAAGTTGTAATTGCATTATCATGAGCTTTTCTTGCCTCATTGAGTCTTATGTTAGCTTCCTTGACTTTGAGTATCATCCATATAGCCCGAGCTTGTCTCATGTCTAGCCACACAAAGCCATTTTATATATCGTTTGTAGCTTGATTCCCTATTTTTACCAGGAAGGGACTTTCCCCCAAGTGTCTCTATCCTACACATGTGTCCTTGCATTGAGCATAGGTATGTTTTGCTACTTGAAACTAGTTTGTTTTCCTATTTTACACTCGTATCCTCCTAGTGTGTAACTTTAAAGCAATTTTATTATTTTTCAAGCTTTTCAAATATTTGAAAAAGTCCTAGAAAAATAAAAAAACCAAAAAACAGGACAAGGAAAGATGTTATCTTTGGCAGCAGTCGAGTCGTCTCTCCTTCGAATAGAGCACTGTATATCATATCCATTGGTTGGGTTAATAGTTTGACTTTAGGAGCTGTACTCGTTTATCTAAGTTTATCTCCACCAATTGGTTAAGCTTCCAGTCCCTATGGAGCATTTGTCAATGCCTCCTATGTCACAGAGATGTCCCTGTTTTGCATATCGAGTCTATGCTACCTACATTCAGTCACCATTCGTCTTTATTCTCTTGTTCGAAGGAAGTTGAAACCTAAGTCAACTATTCCTCAGTTATCTTAACTTTGCATGTCGGACATTCCTGGTACAGTTACTGGTTCGTGCACTTTATGATCGAGTTCTTCCACATTATACAACTTTGCTGATTACCTCATTGTAGATGATGGGGGATGCCTTAATTCCCTCCTTCCAGTGGATTTCATCCCATTGACTTTAGATCATTTATTTAGGGATAGGAATCTAGAGTCATGTTTGAGTGCCTTGAGACTTGCAGTCATTAGTGGCAGGTTCTCTAGCCATCGACAGTTTTTTGGGAATACATCAATGTCCCCTGATCGATGGATTCTCTCAAGTGTTCAACCTCAACACATTTATTCACACTTGTTAGTTTGCACTCTAGTACCTTGATTCTCATTTTCATTATCGGTGGGTGATATTGCGTCTGTTAATGGTATACATCAATGACCGATAATCAGATGATGGACTACTATGTTTGACCTTGACACCTCTATTCACATAGTAGGACATGTAATCGTAGCAGTTTGTGTAGAAGACCTTCCAGATTGGTGGCATCCCTTATATGCTACCTCCTTGATCGTGCCAGTGTTCATGAGATTTTAGCCCTCGTGACTTGATTCCAGTGTATGTCAGACATTTCTAGCCATTATTGAGATCTTGGTCCACTATATATCTTCAGTATTTATGGAGACCATGATATTTTATATATCTTCATCATGGAGATTCTAATATATTTATATTGTATGTGGCGATGACCACATATGTCATAGTGTATCATGCCTATTCATGGCCATTGTACTCTTATGTATCCGAGACTGCTATTTGTATTCACAGTTATGTGCAGAGTTGTATCATTGTATAGTGTTGATTGGATGGCTGGTTCTTCCACTGGGTTCTTCATCACTTCACTTCTGGGATGGACTTATAATGTATTTCGGGCATCGTATGACCCCTTTGACCTCACACATTAGGGGGCATCTATTATAGCTGATTTTACCACACATGGTGAATCACATTTTTATGGCCTTTCCTATCCCTCTGCAGATTCCTTAGACCCCATGGATCATTTTTGTTCTTTTGATATTTCCAAGATCATCCCTAAAAACATGCAAAAATTTCCATATGTGACTTTTAAACCCTTTCTGGCGTATATATGCGGGTTTGACCACTAAAACCACGTACATCGAGATGTGTGCAAAAGACCAAATTATTTTGGAGTTTTCTTTGATGTGGATCTGACTCACTTGTCTCCTGGCCTTCCCTATGCCTTGAGATCACTCAGATTCGACCTTTCATTACCCCATTGAAGAGCTATATAAGGAACCCTTTGGATACATTGAAGGCATGAGGAATTAAATGCGAGAGAACTATAGTCCATTGTTGCTGGAACTTGTGCTTGAGTCTGAATCCCTTTGTCCCTTGGAGAAATTTTGTGTTCTTCCCAAGGTTTCCCTTTGCTTGTGAGATTCCTATCGAGAGATAGAGGATTAAAGTGGTGGAGGCCCAAGTGGGGGACTCAGTTTCTCCGATTCGTAGACGTGCCGACAGAGGTTGTATTTATTGTAATCTATGATTTTATATTAATAGAAATATCTTTTCCCATCCAATAATGTGTATTTGAATGAATATTTGATCCATGGATGATTTCAAATGCTTATATGTTATTGATTATATATGCTAGAGTATATCTAACATGATTATATATAGCATGCTTGTCTTGTTTATTGAATATTGAGGAAGCAATTTATCAATTAAAGCTGGAGTTGGAAAGCTCAACAGGGATCTACATCAACCATCTGGAATAAGGTACGAATCAAGATCCTTTAGTGTTAGATATTTGTTTTCTCTTGCATATAGGAAATGCTTGATTTATGGATTCAAGCTGTCTTTTGTGGTACCCCAAGCCATAGAACTTTCTCTCCGTAACAATATCCTACAAATACATCCTAGCATTAGTGTTGAGCGAGGAGCTCTCGAATTGCGCTAAGTTTATAACTCCCTATTTTTAGGGTTGAATATGGGCTCTCGATAAGCTCTAGGAGTTACTCAAAAGAACTAATATGTTGTAATGTCCCCAAAAATTGAAAATAATAAAAAATTATTACGCTGGTCAAAAGTACCTATGCTCGACATTATTTGAACTTTTGCGGAATGTGTCGTACTTTGTTTACTTTACTGTAAAGTCATAAGTTGTTCTTATGTTCCACTTTCATATTTCTTGATGCGGTTCTTTAATGTATACTTGTGTTGTCATGATGTTGCTTACTATCTTGGTCTATGGATACAAATTTATATGTATGTTAGTTAACTCGATTACATAGTCATTGATTATAACGTTTGATTATTTGTCGTGTAAACAATTCTCACTTAACTTGGTTATTTGGAAAAAGGGGTGGAGTGGCGGGATTAATTTCCCTTGTAACACCTCAGAGGTAATTGTCTTCTAGTTGTTATGTCAAGCTTACTTAGTTCCTACGAAATAATGCATTTCTTTCCATTTTGCGCGCAAGTGCACTTGGCGACAAAAAACTGCTTCTAAGAGCTAAACCAGTGATATTGTCTGTTTGTCACTAAAATTCCAATTAGGTGACAAGGGAATTACAGTCCTATCCTAGTAGTTACTATAATTTCTATTGGTTGATATTTATACCAGGTAGGATGTTTCACTAGACTATGTCATCTGGATTACGCTTATTGTTTTTACATATTTGTTTGACAGGGTTGTAATTACCATTGTAAATAATACTTATATGATTCACGTTTTGTATGGTATCGATATGTTATAACCTGGTTCAAGTGGTGATATGGTATTTAACACTTGGAAGATTTGGTTTATATCCTAGCATGGTTTTGGGTTTGATATTCAAAACCATATCAATATCCATTCCATGGAATATTTCATATGCCATGGAATTATGGCTATACATATGTTATTCAATGTATAGTTTACAAGGTATTTTGAACAATACTTGGCTCTCTGTTTTAAGGGGTGATATAAAATATACAATGTGTGTTTCAAATTTCATTGATGGAAGCCAGAGTGGCGACATTAATCTACATTGTAATGCATGGGGCTCAAGCTTAGGTGTTGGGTCATGCGTTGGTTTGAATTATTTGTAGCACGGTTGCCTGAGCTCTGCATCTGTGGTGTGTGATGGAGTGGAGCTTGGGAGGCTAGCTACGATGGAAGGTATGTATCCATTCTAGTTTGGAAGCATTGTTGTCTTTTCATTTTGGGTTTCTAAGTGTACTTCTCATCGTATCCTCTACTCCGTGTTGCAGGTTGCAAAGTGTGACGAAAATCGTGGTCATGGTTTGTGGGTTTCTTTATGGGAAAAACCATACTCAATTGGGTAAGGATGCTATAACAAGTGCTTAACTTGTTCCCTCAATTGCTTCATTTTTGTGTTTGAGTTAATACTCATTGTGGGTTTGAATGCTTGGCTCTGGTTTCTAATGGTTGCGTTTTGGGAAGGGGTATGTCTGTAATTTTAATGGGTAGCATCGTGGATGCATTAGGACTTGGGGTTTTGTTTCCTTGTTGGGGTTTAGTGCCTTCAAGATGGAACTTTAATATATTCAGGTTGTAGTAATGGAAACTCTGTATGGAAAATGTGACTGGGTTACTCTCGACGGGCTCTGCGTATTGTAATAACTTTATTTTATTAAATTGGTAGTAGCACCATTTCTTGCAATGGTGCAAGCCCGAGTTTAAACGACTATGTAACCCCTTATTATTTTTGGTAATGTTTATGTTTATCTATAGTATTTGTATTTACTCAGTCGATATCATGGTTAGCACTCTTTTTCATTACACTGTGAGGATTCATAATTGGTGTTTAAGTTCTTTGTATGAAATCGTTACTGTGTTGTTCGTAGCATAGTCTGATTTGGGGGCCATGTCGTATGTGGCATTGGCGTTACCTCCATTTGAGCTACCATAGTGTATTGTACAATTGCATTATTGTTTTTATGGATAAAACTTGTTTATAGATAAATCTTTATGTTTAAGATGTAAGAGTTGTGACTGGGTATAACCCTTCGACAGTTGTCGTTGCTAATCTCCTAGCGTTGACAGGGTTGCGTTAATTTTTAAGGGATTTGTTAAAAGATAGGGATGAGGGCCATAGTTACTGTGGGTAATTTTCTTGGGTCTTTCGACCTGTGTGCAAATATTTGATGTTTTAGATTACAATCTACGTATTTATATGTATAGCATGGATTTGATAGTGGAATGCTATAGCGTGAGGTAGAAACCAAATATCGAATCCTACAGGATTCGCTACTGTGACTTGTAAATAAACAGAACCTGCAAGAATCTATCCTAGGTCATTATAGTTGTAAGGGTTTATAGATGTATGGATTCAATTTGGGCATAATTCCTACTGGAATCGATCCTGCGACCTCGATGTAATTATATTTATGTTTTTAATTCATGTTGTACATAGTATTATGGTTGATTTATTGTGTTGTGGATTTTGTTATGGCATGTGATTCTTATAATGTAGTTTGTAAATATTTGAAGGGTTTGATTTATTATACATGCAATGAATTTATTATGTGATAGTTTTCATAGTGCATATGATTTTGTGGATGTAGTTGGTATGATAAATATATCGTTTGGTTTAATGTGGAGTATTGGTAAATCATAAATCATGGACCATTAAGTGGTCTCGATACTTGGACTGTAGATTTGACTTATGAGTTATTTGGTTAATGAAAAAAGATATTGTTTAACCTTGGTTTTTGGTAGAAATAATTATAAACCCCGAGAGGTCTTCGATGGTTTTTATTTTAGCTTTAATACTTGGAATTGATGATTATTCTTAATTATAGAATAGTGTGTTTATAATATTGCTTTATTTAGAATACTATTATGTTTATACTTGATATAATGTAAATGATTTATTTATTAGGTTTTCTTTACTATATTAGCTAACTGTATTTTATATTTAGGTTTCGTTTATAGCTTTACTTGAATTAGGATTTTATTCCTAATTAGAGTTCTGCTAGCAATATGGAATCTGCAAGTAGAGTTCATAGGTAAAAAAAGTAATAGGCACTGTTAGAGTAATTTCTAGGTTTCAGAAAAACAAAGTTTAAGCTGTAAATAAATGCAGAACTAAGTAGAGTAGAAATAAACCCTAAATATTTCTTAAACAATAATTAATTTACAGACAAAGGGTGTATAAACAGAATGTAAACTCTTAAATATTTTGACACGAAAACAATTGTAAACATATGGTTAGAAATATAACATGAAAATTTGCATATTCCAACCAAAAATTAAACTAGATAATGAAATAGGAAGTCAAGGAACTCATACCTAAAAGGTGAAGCTATTCCAATGGCTAAAACCTGCACACTCAATTACCTAGCATTAGCAATTCATAGGCATATCTGACCTCTATATAGATGACTGAATCACTTGGAAAATACCACGTTCCACCCAACCATGACCCGGAACTGTTCCTAATTTTTATCTGGATCCCCCCGAGTTGGTTCCAGTATGCAAGTAGCTTAGATCTCCTAAGGTAAGGCTTCTCTAACTGGTATATCACATCTCGATCAGTTCGCCTTTTTCCTCTGAGGAATATGTTCTCCAAGAACTCTCTTGAGAATAATCAGGAAAAATAATGACCCCAAAAATATGGAAGAGATCCCCAAGCCTCTCTTTGGATTGGGACTTTATAGACAGACTTATCAGTCAAAGGGGCAGTTAAATCAATAATCATTTGATTTCTTTATTTAACCATTTTTATTTAATTTAGATACTTTTAATATTTTAACTTAGGAACTTTTAACTAGTTCCTAATTGGACTTTTGTAGGTATTATAATATTTAATTTTCTTTTAGTAATATTAACAATAGATGAAAATTTTCCTTCTTTCTTACATTATTGATATTAGTACTATGCTTACTCTTTATACATACCATGTATAAAATATATAATAATATATTATTTGTTAACATTTTCCTTAGGGTATCATATATTATGATCCCTAAATTTATGATTGTTGGAGAAACCCACCACCAAAGCCTCATCAATAGGGGTTCTCACTCTGCCGAAACTCAACCAACGCAATCTCCTTGAGCACCGGCCCAGACAAGTCTTACCCTGCCCAGCAACATCCGCAGAGTGGAGGAAGTATCATCCGAGATGTTCAAGGGAGAGCTGTTGGAACTGAGTTTTCGGTAGAGGGGATGGAGGATATGGGGATCCAATGGGGAGACAATATAACCATTAGATCCAGACTTATGCAGACAGCATTGATTCATTTCCACAACTACAGATTGCATCATACATTTGTCACAGTATCACTAATGCAGCAGCATTATTTATAAAACATCTCAACTCATAATCCAACAGAAATGTAACAGACTTAGAACATATCGCATCGACAACACTATAGTAGAAATGGAATAGACCACAACGACATCATAACAGATCATAGTATCATAACAGATCTAGATCACAACAACATCATAACAAGACAAATCGCATCATCATAATAGATTAGATTGCAGCAAGAATAACATATAAGATTTGTGCAACAACTGTCATATTATATTAATCTTAAGCAAGGGATCCAAAACACACAATTCTTCTCCACATTAGGAGATCGAATACATCAGGAAAACCCAAATAGATCATTGATACAATCAGAAAATCTCCAAAACTAGATCACACTAATCCTCGTGCGATAATCATCCTCTAGACAATGCCAATCCTCAGATGTCTATTTAATTGCAAAACTAGATCTATATATAGGCTTGCACCTTTACATTTAAGGTCCACTTATAACTAACATATAACCTCTGATGACCTATTGTGACAAAACTTGGTCAAATAATATATAAAATATTCAAAATGCTTATTCTTCCACCCATCGCGTTGATCTGGCCTTACGCGGTACCATGTGAGCTTGTGTAGCTTCCATGACGCTACGAAACTCACTTACCAAAACCCCCACCAACAATGAAAATTTCTTCATTAAGGTCATTGTGTAGATTATTAGGTCTACTATGCTAGGCAACTCTAAACATCCTTGCATGTTGGATTCGCTTGCATAACATGGTAGTTCTTCAGTACTTGATGAGATATATAAATTTGAAATTTCATTTAATCACTTATAAATAAGTCATATGAGATTAATATTTTTTTCTCAAGTCATTTTCACTCGACATAATTAATTCTTTTTAGTAACTCCTAGAGCTTATCTAGAGCCCATACTCAATGCTAAAAACATAAAGTTACAAACTTAGTGCAATTCCAGATCTCCTCGCTCAACACTAATGCTAGGATGTACTTGTATGATACACCTAGGGATATGATGGTCAAGGATCTGATGTTACAGAGCTTATGCTCAACATCAACACGGAAGGCTCCAGGGCTTATTCCCAACCCTTTCAATTTATCTTTTCCTGTGTTCCAGAGCTTGATGCTCAACACAATTGTCTCAAAACTCATGTGCTCCATAGATTCTCGCTTAACACAAATATAAGTCCTCATGTGCTCCAGAGATTATTTCTCAACAAAAAACATCTCATCAACCATGTGCTTCAGGGTCTTCTCCCAACACAAGCAAACATATATATCATAAGAAATTGGCTTATGCCCAATATATCAAAGAGATAATCATGTTCATATGCAGTGAGGTATTTGACCCTGTATATCAATATAAAAAATCAAGGTAACATCATAATAAATGGGTCTCATTCCCATACATGTTAGGTCCAAAATTATGGATATTATATCTATCCTCGCTTAGAACAACACTATCCCTAGTGTTCTAGGGAATTGGAATGAAATCATGAAACAAGGCAGGGTAATCCTTTCTCATGGTGGGTTAATTCTCCCAAGTATCCTCATTGGCTTCGAAGTGTTTCCATTGCACTTTCAGCTGTACTACAGTACGCTTCCTGAGCTACACCTCTCTCTTGTCCAATATATGAAGAGGTTCAGGGGAAAACTCCCTTTCAGGTTCCACCTGTAATAAGGACCAACCAATCACATGTTTAGTATCATAAACATATTTATTTAATAAAGATGCATGGAAAACATTATGTACTCTTATCTGAGTGGGTAGTGCTAGTTCATATGCCACTGGTCATCTCTTGGATAGTATTTCAAAGGCTCCACAAAATATAGGTGCTAACTTACTACACCTTCCCAAGCTCAATGAGCTTTGTTTTGCTTTTACTTTCAAGTAGACATCGTTGCTTATTTGATAGTCTTTATCTTTTATTTTCTTATCCGCGTATATTTTATGGCGGTCTTGTGCTTCTTTAAGGTTCACCTGGACCTTGGTAACCAATTATTCCAAGTCCTTTAACAATTCAAGCCATAACATGAGTTGATCCACAGGGCTATCCCAAGTAATAGGTGTTCTACACTTCCGTCCATAGAGTACCTCAAAGTGACTAATCTTGGAGGAAGTTTGGTATCCATTCTTATACGTAACCTATGCAAGATGCAGGTAATATTCCCACTTGGTGGGGTTGTTCATGACATACATCCTAAGCATGTCCTTGACAATCTGGTTTACCCTTTCTGTCTGCTCGTCTTTCTGTGGGCGATAAGAAGTACTAATGTTTAACTACGTCTATAATCTGAGGAATAAGGATCTCCAAAAGTTTTCGGTAAACTTAGTATCTCGATCTGAGATGATTTCCTTAGGTATCCTGTGTAATCTAAATATCTCCTTCAAGAATATATTGGTAATGTGTACTTCCTTGTAGGTCAACTTCACTGGAATGAAGTGTGTTGCTTTTGACAATTTTTTCAGTACTACAAAGATAGAATCATTTTGTTTCCTACTTTTAGGTAGAACGGTGATAAAATCCATACTAATGAACTCCCACTTCTATTACAGAATGGGTAATGGCTGCAACAATCCCAAAGGATGTTGATGCTCAGCTTTGACCAGCTGACATTCTCAACATTTCACCATAAACAACACAATGTCAACCTTTAACTTAGGACAGAAAAAGTGTGTCTTAACGGTGGATATTATCTTTTGATATCCTAGATGCCCCGAGTAGGGTGTCCAATGAAATTCCATGAGGATGCTGGACTGAATTTCCCCTCCTTCTGGAATGTACAATCTCTACTTGGACCATAGCAATCATGTTTCGTCTACCTTTTACTATTTTTGTTGTTGAAACAACCTATCATCTTGGACCTTCTTGAGGAATAATTTACATAGAAAGGGTCAACTCTATTGGTCGTTCTAATTTTCTCGTGCAAATACAAAATGGTTTGTCTTAAATTCACCTCATATATCATATGAGTTCATCGGATCAAAGCATCAACAATATCATTCTCGTTTCCCTTAATATGATTTAGCTCAAAATGACACTCGCTAAGGAAAGCCAACCATCTTCCTTTCTTGGCTTTCAGATCCGACTGCTTGAATAAATACTTTAGACTCATATTGTCTTTCTTCAGAAGAAATTTTCTTCCCATAAGGTAGTGCCTCCACATATTTAATGTGTGGATGATGGCTTCTAACTCAAGATCGTGTGTGGGGTAGTTTTTCTCATGTTCTTTTAACTTTTGCGATTCATAACATATTGCGTAATTGTTCTGCAAGAGAGATCCTCTGAGTCCTTCCTTGTTTGCATATGCAAATTACAAAATCCCCACCGGGATCCGTAATTTGTAGTATTGATGTGGTCGTCAAAAGATGATTAATATTTTGAAAACTTTCATCGCACTTAGTCGTCCATAAGAACTTATTTTCCTTCTTTTGCAAAGTGTTCATGGGACAAAGTATTCTCAAGAAGTTCTTAATGAAATTCCAATAATGTCCAACTAATCCCAAAAAGTACCTAATGTCGGTGAGACTAGTAGGTGTAGGCCAATCGTCTATGGCTCTAATATTTTTTGGGTCCACAGCTATGCCTATCTTAGAGATCATGTGTCTCAAGTACTATATATGTGGTTTGTAAAAATCACATTTTCTAAACTTGGCGTAGAGCTGGTGTTCTCATAATACCCGTAGCAGTATGCGAAGGTTTTTCTCATGTTCCTCTTTACTCTTAGAGTAAAATAGGATTTCATCTATAAAGAAAAAAAAAATTTATCCAGGTGTTAGCACCGGAAATGAGCCCAAAGGTTGCGGAAGGCCCACTCCCACGTAATAGCATAACCACTTTAGACTGCGCCTCCAACCCTGCACAGTTAGAGAGGGATCTCTCGTTTTGTCTTCGGAGTCTACTCCATGTAATATTTTCAGTCAAGGATAATAAGGGGGTTAGGATCCTGAATGGGACAAAGTGTATCAAGGTGATATGTAAGGTGGGATTATTGGGGTAAGGGACTATTGACAATGGAGTCAAAAATCTGCATAGGGAACACTTGCATAAGGAAAGGAATGGCGTGGGGTTGCAAATAGAGGGAAGGTAGCTGTTGATCTCCCAATCAGGAGATCTTTAGCATGAGGTTGGAGGAAAAGAGAGAATAGCCCATCACATGGAGCACCACCAAGATGAATTCCATGCAACTTTAGAAGAAACTTGATAAATGTTTGGAACAATAGCTGGAGCATAGCGAGTATGAATTCCTAACTATTATACACTAAGTTGCAGACATGAATACAATCAACAAACTGGAATGAAAACAGGAAGGACATTTACAATGTAAAGAAGGTACATATTGGGAGAATCAATGACACATGAATCTCTGCCATGAGAAATAACTCTCCCTCTGCAATTCTATTGATAACATAGGCATCAAATCTTATTTACAATGGAGAGCCTCAGCCCTAGAATGTTTCCCAATCCAACCAACTCCTTTCCTCCCTCTATCGGGAGTGTATTTATACTATTTTAATGCTGAGACTACTGATTTGAGAACTGTTACAAGTCACTATCATGCGTTAATATTACAATGAGTGGAACTATCACCACATTTTACAAATATAAACAATAGGCATCATGGCACTAGAGGTCGCATTCGGTATGAGTAACAGTTCGACGTGCTTGACTGCTACGGAGGATTGCGAGTATGATGCCTCCTTCCATGCCCAAAGTGTGTGATTCTGTCATTTTCAAATGCAGCTTTCCGCATGGGCACACACTATCAAGGTCGCTTGCACCTTTCCCTCGTTCAATCACATCTTCCACCTCCTTCCTCTCCAGGTAAGACTATTAGCCATGGGCTATGGAAGAAGTGTCGCATTGCTTCTGGTTGAGACGGACCTGTGGGCTGGCTTGTCATTGTTTTACTTCTCACCTCCAGTGAGGTGATATCTCCCATAGGAAATAGGGTGTAGCATATCTACACCAGCCCCATCACCCTCGAAAAGTGGACTTCACAAACAGGTTTGTTAGGGCTTTAAACCCCTGATGCTCCCATTAAAACAAATGATTATACAGGGAATAGTCAATGACTATCCCCTTCTACAGAGGCTTTGGTGGGCACGATGGTATCATGGGTTCTTGGAAAAACACTTACGGGGAGTAAGTGTCTAGGCCCCGGGTCGTTGGGGGCATGGGTGTCATGTCTGGACCTCGATCGCTGGTGTCATTCTCGGTGTACAATACCAAGGTGACAGGAGAGTGTGGAAGCTTCCCACCAACCATCAACACCCCCAGATGGAGAAGCTTCTCAAACTAGATCTTCATCATCAAAATCTTTGGGCCTTTGTAGATTCATGGAGAAGTAAAACTCAGGTTTTGGAGATATGTTAGTTCACTCCCATTGCTCCAAAAGTAGTATATATAAGGCTTCAAGACTGACTCTAGCAATGAATGGTCATCATTCCTACACACTCTATCATCTACTTTAACTTGTAAATTGCTCACTAAACCGTAGTTCCATCTCATTATTTTTCAACCCTAGTGATAGCATGCAAATTGGTGTTTTTGAAATCCTAGTTAGTCTCCGATTTGTACATGGCCATGTCTTTCTAGTTCCACCTCATAAATTGTAAAGAGCTCACTAAACCCTAGTTCCATATCATTATTTGTCAACCCTAGTTGGTGCATGCAAATTGTTTTTCATGAAATTCTACTTGGTTTCTGATTTGTACATGGCCATGTGTTTCTAGTTCCCTCTCTTAAATTGTAAATTTCTCACTAAACCCTAGTTCCATCTCATTATTTGTCAACCCTAGTTGGTTTCCAATTTCTAGTTCCCTCTCTTAACTTGTAAATTGCTCACTAAACCCTAGTTCCATCTCATTATTTGTCAACCCTAGTGATAACATGCAAATTGGTGTTTATGAAAGCCTAGATGGTTTCCGATTTTTACATGGCCATGTGTTTCTAGTTCCCCTTTTTAACTTCTAAATTGCTCACTAAACCCTAGTTCCATATCATTATTTGTCAACCCTAGTGATAGAAAGAAAATTGGTGTTTTTGAAATCCTTGTTAGTTTCTGATTTGTACATGGCCATGTCTTTCTAGTTTTGTCTCATAACTTGTAAAGAGCTCACTAAACCCTAATTCCATCTCTGTTGGGGCATGCCCTTTAATGGTCACTAATTTTGGTAACTTCGTGGTTTTTGTAGAAGCTTGTAAGCGGAGTTACAACTCAAAATAGTCTTAGGGGTGTCAGGGTTGATTCAAAGCCCTCTTTTTTGTAATTGTCCATAATTTTCAGGTGTAAGCCCATGCTTTTGTAATAGCGCACTTGTATAAATATGCACTCATGTAAAGATGTCAAGATCATCTAATGAAATGAGGATCGTATGATGCGAAGAAGTTAGATCTATTTTTGGTTTTAAGGTCAAGTCCCAGCTATGTGCGTGGACGACCTCTGTAGCTATGTGCGCAGAGGGTTTTTGTAAGGAAAGAACTGCAACTGAGTGCGCAGCTTAGAGATTGTAAGAAAGGAACTGCAGCTGAGTGCGTAGTTAGAATTGAAGGACGGATCTGCTGCTGAGTGTGCAGATCATAACTGTTGTTTTATAAGAAGTGGAATAAAAGTGCAGGTTTGTGGACGTAGCCCCTACACTGGGGGTGAACCACATTATATCTTGTGTTGTGGTTCTTTGATGCTTTTGATAAGTAGGTGAATGCTAAATTAAGATAAATGTTAAATATTAACTTCGCTGTGAATTCCCAGTTAAGGGTTAAGCAAGAAAAGTCTTTTATCTAACTGCGAAGCTAATTAAGTGAATATCGAAGCTCTATTTGGTATAATTATTTGTTGTTAAGGCTAAAGGTACACTAATATCCCTCTTTTGCTTGCAGAAACCTGATTCTGTGGCACCCCATAGCTGTTTTGGGTGAGACTGCAACCTGTTCGCAGGTTATTACTGAAAGGGCCAACACTGTGGGTCTTTTTGTTGGTGTAAAGTTAAAGTATAAAACCCGGGTCTGCCCTGTAGCCCAAAAAATTGGTTTCGTTGCCAGTTGAACTCAGTATCTGCTTGAAGAGGGATCTACGTCGGACCTGAAGGGCTATGTTTTGGAGGTGCTCAGTAAAAGAAATCAGTGATTGGGTCGAAGCTACCTATCAGCAATTTGCGGAACAAGAAAATAAGGATCCTCGTCGTAGCTTAGATGAATTCTTGCAAAGGTATGCTTTTACTCATATTCATGAAATTTTCTTTGGTAGTATCCACATAGAATTGCACCAGTGGTTATCCAGGTTGACAGAAAGAAATACCAACTTCAAGGAAGATCAGTTTCCTGACTGGAACCCCACAAGAATTAACATATTCAAAAGAGTGAATAATGTGATATCACGAGCTGTTGATTTCTGGACAACGCAAACCCTTGAAGCATTTGTGACAGAATTTGCCATCGACACAAGTACCTCTTTTAGCGAAGCTGAAAGACAGTTCTTCAAAGGACCAAGGGGTAAGTACCTAAATTCATTTAGTCTGCAAATTAAAATGCTCTTGGATGAGAAGGGATACTGCTTATAGAATCAGATTGCTAGATTTATTTTTCCTAACCTATGTTTGGAAGTGAAAGTAACTTCAACGAGAAAAGTGGTTTGCTGCGAAGCAGTAAAAGATGCAAGAGAAACCTAGAATCCTATACCCTAGGCCAGAATACCAAGTATACGCCAGAAGACCCTCAATATGAAGAAACCCCTTTTAGAAACCCTCTTATAACCCTGTAGCAAAGATCTGTTACCCCTGAGAACCCATTGCAGTCCGAAAGTAACCCTAGCCCGAGTATTCCTGTCGTAGGTCAGTATACTCCAGTAAGTTCTCCCCCCCCTCAGTCCACTATGGCCCATATGACTGATGATATTAAGCTCCCAGTATTCAAAGGAACTGGATTAGAGGATTCAGAACAGTTTTGGTTTTTATGCGAAGCTGTGTGGACTGCGAAGAACATTATGGATCAAGATATAAGAAGAGCGCAGCTGGTCACTTCTTTTAGAGACCGATATTTGACCTGGTTTATGAAATTTTCCAGTACTCAGAACCATGTCTTAGCTTATATTAAAGCAGCGATGATTAAAGAGTTCAAAAATCCTAAATTAGAGTCATAGTGTATAACTGAATTGAATGAGATTCAGCAAAGGCGAGGTGAATCAGTTTGGGACTTTGATCATAGGTTCAAAGTTCTACTAGATCAATTTAGTTTCACTATTGGACCAGCGCAGCATAAAGAATGGTTCATTGCAACTTTATTACCTCATATCAGAATGCCACTCATTCAATAGAAGGTTGTGGATCATCAAGAGGCTTTGGAGATTGACATGAAACTGGAGACAGCTCCTGTCGAAGATATTTCTGGCATAGCTCAAATACAAGCGAAGTTAGCAGAAATGGATTTGGAGCTGCGCGACATGAAAAAATGGAAATATATTCGTGAAGAGGTGTGGTGTACACAATGTAGAACAGAAGGTCATGACAAGGAGCAATGTCGTGCGCTAAGAAATTACCTAAATACTGGTGCGCCAAACCCATTTAACCCTAATGTTCTATACTGCGAGATTTGTAGAACAACTGGCCAGCATCAACCTGAAGACTGCTATCTGTTACAAAGATATGTGCAAGTACCTAAGAATCCCTATTGCAAGTTCTGTAATTCAGTTGGACACAATGAAGAGGAATGTCACAGCTTTGACCTTATGAGAGAGTGAACATACGATGCTTATAGGGTACACAACAATGCACAAGGCAATGATGGATATGGTTACCGTGGTAGCACAGAAGTTCGAGGTACTTTTGGAGGTCGTGGTCATGGTGGTATTCCTGGAAGAGGTCAAGGACAGGTTGTGTGCTATAACTGTAATCAGGCAGGACATCTAGATACACACTGTCGGAACCCAACTACAACATGTCGATATTGTAGAGCAGTAGATCATGTTATTGAGAAATGCCCACAGCTAATAGCGAAGATACAAGAAAGAAATAGCGCTCCTCCTCAAAATATTCAGATGATTACTGTAGAGCAAAGACATGTCCCAGCCATTAACGTTGTTACAAGGCAAGTGCAAAATAAGGAAAAACAGCCTGATGAGGCTTGGGTTCGTAAGACCCCTGAGAAATTTCCAACCTTCGATGTGGGAAGAGAAAAAGAAACATTTATGGAAGCCAAAAAATACTTTGTTGATCCGAGCATAGCAGTAGCACCTGCGCAGCAGCACCTGCGCAGCAGCATCAACAGCAGTTGCAGTCTCAAGAAGCTTCGACGGATAAAGTAAGTACACTGTCATCATTTTTACAGAGTTGTATGGAGCTCTTAAGAAATCAGAATGCTTTAAATGAGTTACAGAAAGTTATTGCTTCTTGCGAGCCTCAGCGAAGCTCTGGTAAAGAAAAAACTGTTAATAGAGTTCGAAGGACTGGAAGAGAAATGAGATTGCATGCTCAGATAGGAGAGTATGACATGACATATATTATTTTAGACCTGGGATCAGAAGTAAATGTCTTAACTAATTAGACATGGGAACAAATCAAAAAACCTACCCTTGAATGGTCCCCTATACAGTTGAGATTCGCCAATCAGCAGAAGATTGTGCCCCTAGGAATATTCCCTAGTCTCCCAGTAGACATTGATGGAGTTAGTACCTTAGCAGATTTTGAAGTCATTGAAATAATTGATGATAGCAACCCCTATCTAGCGTTGCTAGGAATTGAATGGGCAATGGATAATTCTGCAGTAATCAACCTTAAAACCAGGCAGATGACTTTTGAAGGAAAATACTTGAGAGTTATAATACCCTTGGACCCTTCTCATGGAGAAAGGTACACAGATCCAGTCAGAGATGAAGATCAGGATATTCTGGATCATATCTACAACATCACAGCTAAAGAAGAAGACTATGTTAACCCTACTCCAGAAGGTATAATGGACTGGAACTGTGATAGTTCTTGCATGACTGATTCAGATGAAGGTTTAGAGAATTGGAAGAATAGACTTTATGAACTACATGGACATCGATGTGCAAGAATTACCAAGTCCCTCAGATGGCTTGTCTCACAGACAAGAGTCTTACCTATTTTTGATGGCTTGACAGACCCAACAGATTTTATTGTGCAATTTTCAGAGCAGGTACTAGATTCACAGAAAATGCAGACTCTATATTCAGTATTTAGAGCCACAGCTGCTAGATGGTGGCATGGTCATAAGAAGTATATTCAGAGTTGGGAAGTTTGTCTGAAGTGACTCAACCCTTGAAAACAAGGCAAGTAAACATTGGGTCAGAATAAATTCCTAAGTACGCTACTATTGGAGATTATTGGGACGAAGAAACGGTAAGCAAAGTGACCCAACTTATCCATGAGTATCAGGACCTATTTTCGATGAAGTTCTCAGAGATGAAAGGTATCCTTGGTGATATAGGAGTGATAAAAATCCCTTTGAAACCTAATGCGAAGCCTATGAAACAACGCCCTTATAGGCTGAACCCTAAGTATAAATAAAAAGTCAGGGTGGAGCTAGATAAGATGCTCACAGCAGGAATGATTGATACTGTCGAAGAGTCAAAATGGTTCAGCCCCATGGTGGTACAAGAAAAGAAGACCAAGGGAGAAATCTGAATCTGTGTTGATCTCAGGAAACTGAATGATGCTTGCTTACATGATCCGTTTCCTACTCCCTTTACAGATGAATTTTTAGACAATGTCGAAGGTCAAGAAGTGTATTCTTTTACTGATGGATTTTCAGGTTATCCTCATATCAGAATTGCTCTAGAGGATTGACATAAAACAACCTTCGCTACAGAAATGGGATCTTTTCAGTATACAGTTATGCCTTTTGGACTAAAGAATGCACCTGCTATGTTTTCTAGGGTAGTCATATCTGCATTTAAGGAATTCATTCATAAGTTCTTGGAAGTTTACTTTGATGATTGGACTATCTTTGGTTTATTAAAAGATCAGATAGCTAGCTTAAGGCTTATGCTGGACAAGTGTAGACAGCACCAGATTTCATTGAACCTGAAGAAGTGTATCTTTTGTGCACCTTTTGGAATTCTGGTAGGTCATATTGTATGCAAGCAAGGATTAATGGTGGATCCTGCGAAGATAGCCATCATTGTGAACTTGCCACCTCTGAAGTCTGTTAAGCAACTTCGCACTACGCTTGGTCATATTGGATATTACAGGAAATTTATCAAAGGATATGCTCAGATCACAGCCCCTATGGTGAAGAAGTTGAAGAAGGATATTAAATTTGAATGGACACCTGAGTGTCAGAAAAGCTTGGACATTTTGAAAAAAAAGATGGTAACTGCCCCTATCCTAGTATTCCCTAACTGGAATAAGGAGTTTCATGTTTATGTCGATGCATCTTGCATTGCTTTAGGTGTAGTATTGGCTCAGTTAGGTGACGGTAATATTGATCACCCTATTGCTTTTGCAAGCAGAAAATTGTCCACAGCAGAAAAGAATTATACTACGACAGAATGCGAAGGTCTAGCTATGGTTTATGCCTTGCAGAAGTTTCGACACTATCTGTTAGGATCGCATTTCAAGATGTTCACTGACCATCCTTCTTTGAAGTATTTGGTTAACAAACATGTGTTAGGTGGAAGGATATGCAGATGGCTGATTCTGTTTCAGGAGTATGACTTCGAGATCATAGTTAAACCAGGGAGACTTAACTTGGGGCCTGACCACTTGTCAAGGCTCAAGCCAGGAGAAGAGCCCACTAGTTTGGATGAAGGTCTTCCTGATGCCCAGTTGTTTTCCATCTAGATGGTTGATGACTATTTCCAAGATATTGTTTAGTACTTGTATACAGGTTTTCCACCCTCTGAGATGACGACATAGCAGAAGAAGCGGCTGGTGGTCAGAGAAGATGACTTTACCTTGATAGCAGGAAAGCTATATAAGATGGGAGCAGATGAAATACTACGTAGATGTGTCCTAGAGCACGAAAAGCCATTGATCTTGGCTAAGGCACATTCGGGAGCAGCAGGAGGTCACTATGCAGGAAAAGCTACAGCTCAGAAGATTCTAACAGCAGGATTGTGGTGGCATACAATTCATAAGGATGCAAGAGAGTATTTCCACAGCGGCGATATCTGTCAAACGACAGGCAAACCATCCAGGAGGGATGAGATGCCTTTGGTTCCACAGATAAATTTACAAGCATTTGACAAATGAGCTATTGATTTTGTGGGACTAATCAATCCCCCTGTAAATAAATCTGGAGCAAGATACATTATCACAGCGACTGATTACCTTACTCGCTGGGCTGAAGCTCAACCAATTAAGAATTGTAGTGCTGCTATAGCTACGAAGTTCATCTTCGATAATATCTTGTCAAGATTTGGGTGTCCTAGAATTCTTATGAGTGATCAAGGATCACATTTCCTAAATAAGACTATTGAAGCATTGACCGAAGAATTTCAAGTATATCATCAAAAGAGTACTGCCTACCACCCTCAGGCAAATGGAACTGTCAAATCCTTAACAAGATCCTTGAGCATGCTCTGACAAAGGTTTGTAATGTTAACAGAAATGATTGGGATCTTAGAATTCTAGCAGTACTATGGGCTTATAGAACCACTTGCAAGAAGTTGACAGGCCATACACCTTTTAGGCTGGTCTATGGACAAGAAGCAGTTATGCCCATGGAGTACATTGTTCCTAGCCTCATAATATATTCCTTCACAGAGATGGATGATCCAGCTATGTTGAAAGAAAGCCTGGCAAATACGCTATAACTAGAGGAAGACAGATTCATTGCAGGTTTCCAGCAACAAGTACAGAAAGCAAGAGAAAAAGCATGGCATGATAGACACATTAAGAAGAATCAATTCCAGATTGGTGATCTTGTGCTCTTGTATGACAATAAATTTATGAAGTTCCTAGGTAAATTGAAAACACATTGGAAAGGACCATACATAGTTCAGGAAGTTACCGACGGTGGTGCAGTCCAGTGAGCTAAATTGAATGGAGAAATTTTACCTTCCATGGTGAATGGAAGTAGATTAAAGAAGTACTGGGACAAGCCTAGACCCCCTAATCAGAAGTAACAGCAAGAATGCGAGTCTAAGTACCAAGAATAGTTGAAATTGGGTATTAGACTATAATGAAGTTGTTCTCAAAGATACGAAGTATTGAAGGCTGTCGAAGTTCGGTTGGCACTTGTGTTGAAGCTAAAGTTAGTGGTTGTGTCTAAGAAGAAAGGTTTGTCGCAGCCTAAAATATGACTGATGGGACAAACTAGATTTGGTGGCGTCGGCACGTGAGCTGCCTTAACTGCTTGTAATGATGAGATTTTGGGAAAATCTAGCGCCGTGTGAACAGGATTTACCGTCGATCCATCATATTTGGTGTCCTTAATGCACCATGATGGCATATTTTGTCGTGGGATTCTATAAGAAGCCACACAGGCCTGCAACTCCTGCATTATGCATTTTCTTGAGTTTACAGTTAAGACCATGTCGAATGATCGCAAAGTCCAGGAATTGTTACGAGAGTTTAAGGAGATAGGTCTACATAACATTATCAGCAATCCACCTGCATCTAAACTCTCCTAGTGTTGCATCCACTTATGCAGACATGTTCAACCAGGAAAAAATTTAAGGCAGAAGTTTGCTCTAAATGGAACGAAGAAAGGCACAAACCCTCAGGAAAGACTCCAGAGGATCCCGAGATGTATCCTCCTGGCTCAGTAGAATGGGGGCATGTTGTTTGTCTTATGAAAAAGTACATTGGCATGCAATCATAGGGGTATCGTCTGTTAAGGACCCAAAGTTGTGGATGGTCAAATGTTCGATAGGACATGAACGAGAGGCAGTTCGAGGGATGGAGTCGCTGATAGCTTTTGATTCCCATGATCATCATAAATATTGCAAAGGAAGACATCGGCATAAGGAACATAGGTAGTATGCTAAGGATGAAAGGATGAAGGATCAAGCAAGCTGTAGTTGTGGTAGAATTAGCAGAAGGGATGACAATGATGACACGCATATAAGGGAGCACGAGGGCAGGAAAATTAAAGATGATGGTTACAGAGATGCAGATGGATGCAGAACTCGATAAAGTACAAAAGGATCTAGTAGAGAAGGAGCAAGCAGCCGACAATAGTTTACTATCTTCACCAACAAGATTCTCCCACCAGACAAGTAGCAGAGTGTCCCGGGACGGGACACTAGTGAGTCTTAGGGGCCTGTTGGTGCATGCGCCTTAATGGTCACTAATTTTGGTAGCTTTGCGGTTTTTGTGGAAGCTTGTAAGCGGAGTTGTGACTCAAAATAGTCTTAGGGGTGTCGGGGTTGAGTCAAAGCCCTCTTTTTTGTAATTGTCCATAATTTTCGGGTATAAGCCCATGATTTTGTAATAGTGCACTTGTATAAATAGGCACTCATGTAAAGATGTCAAGATCATCTAATGAAATGAGTATCGTATGATGCGAATAAGTTAGATGTATTTTGGGTTTTAAGGTCAAGTCCCAGCTGTGTGCATGGACGACCTCTACAACTGTGTGCGTAGAGGGTTTTTGTAAGGAAGGAACTGCAGTTGAGTGCACAGCTTAGAGATTGTAAGAAAGGAACTGCAACTGAGTGTGCAGCTTAGATATTGTAAGAAAGGAACTGCAGCTGAGTGTGCAGTTAGACTTGAAGGACGGATCTGCTGCTGAGTGCATAGATCAGAACTATTGTTTTGTAAGAAGTGGAATAAAAGCGCAGTTTTTTGGACATAGCCACTACACTAGGGGTGAACCACATTATATCTTGGGTTGTGGTTCTTTTGTGTGGTTTTTGTTATGTTTTGATGCTTTTGACAAGTAGGTGAATGCTAAAGTAAGATGACTATTAAATATTAACTTCGCTATGAATTCCCAGGTAAGGGTTAAGCAAGAAAAGTCAGTTATCTAACTACGAAGCTAATTAAGTGAATATAGAAACTCTATTTGGTATAATTATTTGTTTTTAAGGCTAAAGGTACAGTAATATCCCTCTTCTGCTTGCAGAAACCTGATTTTGTGGCACCCCGTAGCTGTTTCGGGTGAGACTGCAACCTGTTTGTAGGTTGTTGCCGAAAGGGCCAACACTGTGGGTCTTTTTGTTGGTGCGAAGTTAAAGTATAAGACCCTGGTCTGCCCTATAGCCCAACAATCTCATTATTTGTTAACCCTAGTGATAGCATGCAAATTGGTGTTCATGAAATCCTAGTTGGTTTTCGATTTGTACATGGACATGTGTTTCTAGTTCCCTCTCTTAACTTGTAAATTGCTCACTAAGCCGTAGTTACATCTCATTATTTGTCAACCCTAGTGATAGCATGCAAATTGGTGTTTTGGAAAGCCTAGTTAGTCTCCAATTTGTACATGGCCATGTCTTTCTAGTTCCATCTCATAAGTTGTAAAGAGCTCACTAAACCCTAGTTCCATCTCATTATTTGTCAACCCTAGTTGGTGCATGCAAATTGTTGTTCATGAAATCCTAGTTGGGATTTGATGTGTACATGGCCTTGTGTTTCTAGTTCCCTCTCTTAACTTGTAAACTGCTCACTAAACCCTAGTTCCATCTCATTATTTGTCAAACCTAGTTGGTTTCCAATTTCTAGTTCCTCTCTTAAATTTTAAATTTCTCACTAAACCCTAGTTCCATGTCATTATTTTTCAACCCTAGTTGGTTTCCAATTTCTAGTTCCCTCTCTTAACATGTAAATTTCTCACTAAACCCTAGTTCCATCTTATTATTTGTCAACCCTAGTGATAGCATGAAAATTGGTTTTTTTGAAAGCCTAGTTAGTCTCTGATTTGTACAGGGCCATGTCTTTCTAGTTCTATCTCATAACTTGTAAAGAGCTCACTAAACCCTAGTTCCATCTCATTATTTGTGAACCCTAGTGATAGCATGCAAATTGGTGTTCATGAAAGCCTAGTTGGTTTCTTATTTTTACATGGCCATGTGTTTCTAGTTCCCTTTTTTAACTTGTAAATTGCTCACTAAACCCTAGTTCCATCTCATTATTTGTCAACCCTAGTGATAGCTTGCAAATTGGTTGTTTTAAAAGCCTAGTTAGTCTCTGATTTGTACATGGCCATGTATTTCTAGTTCCGTCTCATAACTTGTAAAGAGCTCACTAAACCCTAGTTCCATCTCATTATTTGTCAACCCTAGTTGGTGCACGAAAATTGGTGTTCATGAAAGCCTAGTTGGTTTCCGATTTGTACATGGCCATGTGTTTCTAGTTTCTTCTTTTAAATTGTAAATTGCTCACTAAACCCTAGTTGCATCTCATTATTTGTCAACCGTAGTTGGTTTCCAATTTCTAGTTCCCTCTCTTAACTTGTAAATTGGTCGCTAAACCCTAGTTCCATCTCATAAATTTTCAACCCTAGTGATAGCATGAAAATTGGTTTTCATGAAAGCCTAGTTGGTTTCCAATTTGTACATGGAAATGTAATTAAATGTATATTAAACTAAAAACATCAAGAAATGTAAATTTCAACGACTCGAGAACTTGTTATTTTCGAACTCTATTTGTTGGTGTCTAAAGACACCATTCTTGGCGCCTCCAATGTGTCGTAGATGGTGTTTCTATCCTAGGCACATGAAAGGATAGACATTAGTAACATCATAAGAAAGAAAAAAAAAACCCAATGAAAATTTGCAAAAATGATTTATAGATAACTCACCCGAGGTTGTATGATCGTGTTTATAGTGTCTAGTATCCTTTGAATAATATTATGTCTGTGAATGGTATCAGTCAATCACAGGTTTATTACATTGGGAATAAAGTAAGGCTAAATAATTGAAATTGTGCTTCATAATTCACTTTAAAGGTTAAATAATGCACTTGACAATGCACTCATACAAGTAGGCCATCCAGATCATCTCTGGAGCCAATGGTCTCCATCAATATTTCGTGCTCTATATGAGGTAGCAAGTATCATACATGTGACCTATTTTTGTGACCAAGTGTACGCAGCCTGATGTTTATACAAACGACTAGGTTGGTGAAGTGGTATACAATAGTTCTTGGTCTATAATCCTGATATACATACCCACCCTTCCTTTTTTGTTGTGCTACAAGTGTCAAGTACTCCCCTTCTATAACCATTGAGCCGGTTGGGAATACAATATTTCATCATCTATAACAAGTTCGAGAATGGTTTGTTTCCCCTCTAAGCAACGTGCTAACCAATATTAAGAACCCCATTCATTATTTTTTGGGGAAACCACTGCATATATCTCACCTGTGAAAGGAAATAGGCCAAGTTAACAATACATTTTATAAATAAGGTCTTGCATTTCTAATTTCTAGATAAATTAAATTCTACATAGATCGAGTAAACAATACATAAAGGCATTTTCTAATTTAGGTACTACTCATGTACCTGCTTGTATGAGATCCAATATGTGATCATAGTCTGTAGAAATATGTGTCTGATCATCTTCCAAATGGTCTATTTCATTAACGCCATTGAAATTGGTGACAAGTGTCACTCGATCCCATGTATCAATGGTATCCATATACTCACAACCATCCCTTTCATCGATGGTACAGGAACTGCCAAAGCAAGCCTTCAGTCTTGTCCAAATTTGTAGGGTCGAGTTGTCTAAGTTTCTAATTGAATTAAACTATCAAGTTCCATGCACTGTGTTCACCCAATGTGTTTTTGATTGGTCCACATTTGTCAC
This sequence comes from Pseudotsuga menziesii, assembly GCA_001517045.1. NCBI lineage: Eukaryota > Viridiplantae > Streptophyta > Pinopsida > Pinales > Pinaceae > Pseudotsuga > Pseudotsuga menziesii. The sequence continues at coordinate 28,290 of LPNX011100526.1, forward strand.
CTCCCAGAATATTCTTCACACTAAGTGTTTCCTTATTTCTTGTTCTCCCATGACAGATGCACACCATTCGACTATAGATGCAGCATGTCGAAGGTGAGCACATGTAAACTTCATCTCTTCCCTTCGAAGGGTAGTTTTAGTGCATGCTCTCCTTTTCCATGACCAGTTTCAAAATAGTTCCATACATGTGGCACCTTGTATTTTATGTGCAACAAACATAACCATTCAAATACACGTGCATTCTTGAACTGTCCAACACAACCATCTGACCAAATGAAATGACGATAAAATGGTATATCCATAGCTATCTCATCATCATAGAATACTTTAAAGCAATGTTACACGTAATGGATGTCATGGGTCCGGTCGTCACTTATGTAGAAGTGAATTTCTTTAAGTATCACATGTTTCTCTTCATTGCTATCTAGCCCATGTCAATACGTGATATGCACCATTATGCTCACCTGCTCTGAGTGATAGTATTGACTTTGTATTTAATTTTGTGGTTGTAGGGTGTAATTTTCCACAAATTCAACCACTGAAAGTATTGTTCCAAGAGGGAAGGTGTCCCAACATATTCTGAATTGCTCATCTTGCCACCGTTCCATATCGACATGTTAAATGTACTGTTCGATCTTTCCACGAAACTTTGGAATAAAATCACATACTCGCACTTGGTACATGAATATTAATATGTCAATAAACCAAATAAAAAATGTGTACATGAATATTAATATGTCAATATTCAACAATTTACCTATGAAGTCACCAATTTAATCTTCTTTCTTTCTTTCCCATCATGTAGCTGATATGTCTCATACTGATAGTTCTGTTTCTCGACAATTGCATTCCCGAATGCTTGATCTTCGCTTTCATGGATGCAATGATACAATAATGATAGCCCACCAAAATTGTTGCAACAACCGTCTACACATTTTTCTAAGTAATGTGTCTACCCATCTAAATCTCTATGCTATGGATGAAATCTCTGGATTAGATTGGCAGTACTATACTTGAGCATTCCTGTACATAGTTAGGATGCAAAAAATGATGTATATGTGCAAATGGATGGTAATATAGGTCAAACTCTATGTGGTATATACAACAACAAGTGTTTAAAATGGTATTGATTCGAACATACCAAAGCTTTCATTTTTCAAAAGATCTTTGCCTGAGCCTTAGCTCTACGTGGGAAAATTTAAACATCTCGAACAGTTGAGTTTGTGTCATGTCAAGATAATGTTTAACATGAGGTTCGTTGAAGTAGGGTTTTTCCGGAAATCCCGCAGAAGACATTTTTAGTCGACGTTTTGATTCCGAATCGATGATGATGGTTCCCGATTCAGAATCGAAACATCGACTAAAAATGTCTACTACTGAATTTCTAGAAAAACCCTACTTCAACATATCTCACCGTAGAAACTTACAAAATGGAACATGAGGTTAATTGTTTCTAGAACCCCTACAATGTTTTAACACATCCTTTCTGTTAGAAGAAGGTCTAGTGTTATCATGCCAAAATGTTTGCACTAGGCCCTTCATTGCTTCGACTAACTTCATGTCTTTGCGAGGCAACCTACCGCTAAATGCCCATAATGTTTCCATTTGTCCCTCTACATCAAGGTTGTATCTTCTTACTTAATATTTTTTAAGTGTCTTTATATGTAAAGGAACAATTTGTGATGTGCATTTAAGTAATCGACATTGTCTTGTGGATCTACATACAATTGATTCAGCCAATACATGACGAGCCAGATTACAGTCTTGTGAATGAGTTTTTTTACCAATCGATGTGAATGCAGCAGCTAGAGATTTAACAATGTGATTACTTGATTTGATATTCTTCATTGTTCTTATGTCTAAATTTCTTCTAACAATTTCCATATTTCTAGATTTAAGCAAAGCTAAAAATAATTGGCATTTACTGGCTTCAGATTTGTTATCAAAATATTGTTTCATTATTTGAGAACAATGACTAAGGATAGTGCATTTAGCCACCTTACCTTCCATATATAGAAGTCAATTCGCTCTCGTCCACTTACATTTGTTTAGGAGTTCTTTTTCGTTTTGGTGCAAAATTTGTCGCCATTTGAAAGGTTGGAGTGACGTTTACATCCACTACACGCTGACAACTTCGATTAGGAGATCAAACCACCGACCATGGTTGTTGTTGAGTCACATTTGCATCAGGAGTAACATAATTATTGAACTCTTTACAAGATTGTCTGTTTACTAATGGATCAATAATATCAACTTCCGTATAACCAGCTTCCTTTGATGTTGCATTATCTTCCTCAACCTCTACGTCAGGTATCTGTTGAGGGGGAATGGGAACTTTTTTCTCATGTAATGAATGGCGACAATTTCTTGAATCTTCCCTCTTTTTTTATTTTTTATTTTCTTCTTCTTCTGGTGTAAGCACCTTCCTTGCTGACTTTCGACCTCTATTACGTACATTCCCCATTAAAATCCATCCAAACATGTACAAAACTATGGAATTATGTA
>LPNX011100532.1:4369-48796 GCA_001517045.1 Pseudotsuga menziesii
AGCTTTCTCAAAAGTATTATTTTTTTGTTAGGAACATATTTTATGTCTTAACAATTTATTAGTAGATGAATATAATTGTTTATCCATAATTTTTCATAGTAAAAATCGATATGCTATCTAAAAACAACATCATATGTTCATGTATAGTTTTTATTATAATATTACAGATGTTGAATAGTTAGTATTACTCTAATTCTTCTCTATACACCTGTAGAAATAGATAAGTTACAGAATTAGATATACGTTACAATAATAGAAATAAGCTACAGAAATATATAAGTTCCAGAAATAGAAATAAGGTACATAAATATGTATAAGTTACAGAAATCTATGTATAGAGTGCAAAAATATATTTAGGTTGTAGAGTAATTAAAAACATAAAAGAAATGTTAATACCTGTTAACTAAACAATGAATAATTTATAGTAAATCTTGTTCTTTTTATTTTAACATTTGAAAAATGCACAATTTTCTTTATGTTATTAGTTTATAACATATTTACAAATTCTCAATCAAAAATTATATCTGTTTTACTAGGAATGTCATTAAAGGTTAAGTTTCAAAACCCATGAGGTAAATTATTGTTAATAATTTACTCTTTATCCATTTTTTACTAGCGAAAATCTTTTTACTTCTACCAAAATCATCGAGCCAAGAGGTCATTTTTTGTTTACAAAAGACTTATTGTAAAATACATGTAAATAATTATTCATATAAATATTTCCAGCCGTAAAACTTTATGTATTCCAAAAGAAATATTAAATAGGGTTTTCCACACTTTAGGCTATAAGTAATTTACAACCATATTAATTAACGCAATTTCCTAAATTAGAGGTCAAGACTTTGAAACTTGTAAAGGTAAATGTTTTACAGGAAGTTTATAACTAATACATTTAGGATTTTCTTTTAAAAATACCACATTTCAAACTAACTCTGTGTAAATCCCTGAGTAAATAAAAAAGATTAAGTCCTATATTAATTCATCATACTTATGAGGCTGAGGGTACAAGTCCAATGGCATTAAGTATTATCCTTTAAAATATCTTCAGCGAAATATTCTATTTTTATATATATAGAAACAAAATGATTTAAACCCTAACTAATTTCTCCAAATTGATAAAAGAAAGTCTCAATAGATGAATAATTTATCAACATAGATTTATTTCAAAATTCAAATAATACACAAAAATGCTAGAAGATTTAATATTAAAAAGTTATATTGCTATAAGAAAAAATTTACAGAGATTATTTACCCTCAAATTGTTTTACGAAAGGAAACTACTAGTATTGTGATACCCTAAATCAATATTACAAGACTCGTAGCTCTGGGGTGAAACCCAAAGGGTTATCATCGAAATGAACTTACGGCCTTCCCCATTTTTTTCTTTTCAAAACCAAACAAAACAATGACTACCGCAAAAAATTCAAAATATAGTTGTAACACACAACCAAATCCCATGGTATCATCACAAACACATTCAAGAAGAAGGGAAACTCAGGGTTGGGACCGAGGCTTACCAAGCCCATCGTGCTCCTACCCATCAGCTATAGAGGAGTCACATTAAGCAATGTTGTGCATTGCCTTGTATATTCACCTATCAACACATAAACAAAACAACTTAGAGTTGTTTTATTTTTAGATTAAACTTCAAAAATAAAAATGCATAAAGAATTTGTTATCACTTACTAGAGTGTTGAAACACCACAGCTGATATGGAAGAACACAACAATGGATGAGTGTCAGAGAATATAGTCTACAAACGCCATGACTGAGCTGGAAGAAAATGTCAATGGTAGAGAACCAGATTCAGAGTTTGTTATTTCTTATTGCCACGGCCAAGACAATAACAAAATTATCCTCAAAGCCCCGAGAAGGATAAGGCTCTGTTGACCGTTTTCTCCACCCAAAACGATTTACAAGGTTCATAAAAAATGCGTTTTAGGAATTATATTGTTTAGAGTTTATGCCAAACCCTTTTTTTGAATCAAGATGATAACACATGGAATCCACTAACGTGGAGATTTTTCACCGAAGGAATATAGTTTGAACCAAGCAGCAAATTACCCTGGAAAATCATACATTGTTTATATATTAAGAGTTAAACCAACCATTTGTGCATAATGAAAATTAGAGTTAGACTATAACTATTATTTTATGCATGCTATAGTTTTGGAACTAGTAATAGTTTGTATATATGGATATTAGGGTTGTAGCTAGGTTTTAAATCTCATATTTCATACATCGAATACACTAGGTTAGTTTATTTGACATGCATTGAATATATATATATGCTTAGGTTGGTATATAAGCCACACATAAAATATATATGTGAATAGTTAGATTTGTTTTATTTTGTAGTTAGTATCTAACTACTAAATAACAACATAATGATGATAATTTGAAGACTTAAGAAAAGTTCTAGTTCTGCATAGTAAATTCATAATCATAAACCAATCGGAAATATAATTGAGCTTTTGGTTTTACAAACAAATAAATTGTAAAAAATGATGGTATATAATTGTAAACCATGTAAAATAGTTTAGATGACCAGTATAGGATTTCTCAACCATCGATAAACTAGATAGTAAATAGAATTTAAATTTTCCTTTCTCAACTTACTCAATAGTCTTCATAGCCTAAATTTCATACAAAGAAATATGGAATGTAGTTTTACCTGTAAATCTTGTACAATTATCGAATCCGTATTAGCTTTGAAAAAAGCTAAGTAAGCCTCGGAATAACCTCAAGCCCCCTTCAGTAAGACATTAAAAAAACTATCAGAATCATACACTTACTAAAAAATAAGCAATTGATCTGAATTTAATAAGTTCTAACTCATTAACTTTCAAGACTGAAAAATCAATGCAGATTGAATGTTGTTAGTAGCAGGTGTTTTATAAGTTATTAAGTAAATCTTAAATCATTAGTTACAGTTAGTCAAGAATATTAACTTTTAAGTTTCTCTTATTGTCATATCTTGTAATCTATCGGTTAAATAACTAGAGGTAGTTATTAATCTAGAATATTTTAGGCTATGACTTAAACATTTAATGTCCCAAAGAAACTTTTAAATTTTTATGAATTTTTGTGGTGTTACATATGGTATCAGAGCACATGTTCAAACACTAGGCCTGAAGTGGCTCATCACACTTAAACCAAAAAGTAAATAGAAAGTATGAACACAAATTTATGATTTTAAATGTTGTGTACAAAATATTTCTGAATTAGATTTGCATGTATGGAAGGACTCGAAGAGTATGATAAAGAGAGGTCCCCGTTAAATGAACAAAATAATTATGGAAAAGAACCTCTTAAAGAAGATGTGACTAATAACTCATCTGAATTACTGCAAACAGTTAAGAATTTAAAAACTGAAATGGAGACTGTTAAAAAAGAATATGAGAGAATCCTAAGAGCCTAAGAGGAGCTAAATCAAATACTCCTGGAAAAGTTTCATAAAGAAAAAAAGTATAAATAGATAGAATCTGACAATATGTCCTATCAACATAAGAGAAAAAGATCAAAACATTCTAAAATTGAAAGCAGTTCTTCTTCTGAAATTAGTGGTAACTAACATAGAAATAAACTCTAGTATTCTAGTGACAATAGAAAGAGTAATTATCGCTCTAGAAAGAAGAAGTAAAAGCCATATGAAGATATTTTTGGAGAGTTCAAAAAGATTAAACCACTAACTTTTAATGGTGAAACAGAAAAAGAAGAGGAAGCCGAAGCATGGCTGTACGTAATGAAAAAGTACTTTCAGATATATAATTATTCAAATCAGTTAAAAGAGAGGATGGAAATATATAACCTAAGTGGAAAAGATGACATCTAGTGGCAGGACATAAAATGAGTTAAGGGCATAAAAGATAAGAATATAAACTAGAGCACTTTTAAAAAGTACTTTGAAAAGAAATTTCTGTCCAAGCAATATTACGAGGAATGAGCTAAAGAATTTTGTGATTGAAGAAGGTTGGGAACCATGAGTATGAAAGAGTTAAATAGTAAATTTTTGATCTTACTGCATTATGTGCTGTATATTGTTGATGAAAAACCTAAGGTACTGTGATTTCTGAGTTGTTTACCTTTTCATATTAAAGACAAAATTGAAAATGATAATCCTAAAACCTGTTACGAAGAGAAATTCCTATGGCTTGTGGTACCACAATAGATAGCTTGACTACAGAAATCAATCCTTTCCAATATGCAATAAAAATCGAATATATAACACTAAAGGATCATACCTCGTACCTTATTCTAGATAGTTGAAGTAGATCCCCATTGAGATTTCCAACTTCAGCTTGAATTGATAAATCACTTCCTCAACAACAAGTAAACAAGACAAGCATACTATACATATGGGTATTGGATCTATTCTAGCATATATAATCAACAATGTATAAGCATTTGAAATCATCCATGGATAAAATATTCATTCAAACATACATTATTGGACAGGAAAAGATATTTCTATTAATATAAAATCAGAGATTACAATGGATACAACCTCTGTCGGCGCGTCTGTGAATCGGAGAAACTAAATCCCCCACTTGGGCCTCCACCACCTCAATCCTCCATCTCTCAATAGCAAGCTCACAAGCAAAAGGAAAGATTGGGAAGAACACAAAAGTGCTCCAAGGGACAAAGGGATGCAGACTCGAGCACAAGTTCTGGAAACAATGGACTATAGTTTCTTTGCTCTCAATTCTCTTATATGCCTTCAATGTATCAAAGAGTTTCTTATATAGCTTTTCAAAGGGGTAATGAAAGGTTGAATCCGAGTGATCTCAAGGCATATGGAAGGCCAGGAATCAAGTGAGTTGGATCCATGTCAAGGAAAACTCCAAAAGGATTTGGATTTTGCACACATCCTGATGTACACGTTTTTAGGGGTCAAACCCACGTATGTACACGATTAGGGGTTTAAAAGTCATGTGTATTAATTTTCACATGTTTATAGGGATAGTCAAGGAAACATCAAAGGACAAAAAATGGTCCAAGGGGTCTAAGGAGTCTATAGAGGGATAGGGGAAAGGCATACAGGTGTGATTCTCCTGGAGTGGTAAAATCAACTATAACAGATGCCCCCTAATGTGTGAGGTCAGAGGGGTCATACGATGGCCGAAATACATTATAAGTCCATCCCAGAAGTGGAGTGATGAAGGATCCCAAATGGAATACCAACCTCCCAATCAACATAGTACGATGATACAACTCTACACATAACTGCAAATACATATAGCAGTCCCAGATACATAAGACTACAATGGCCATGAATAGGCATGTTACAAAATATCACATAAGTGGTCATCGCCACGTACAATATACATAGATCAGAATCTCCATGTTGAAGATATACAAGGACCATGATCTCCATAATGGTGGAAGATATATAATGGATCAAGATCTCCATAATAGCTGAAAATGTCTAACATATACTAGAATCAAGTCACAAGAGCTGAAATCTCATGAACACTGGCAAGATCAAGGAGGTAGCATATAAGAGATGCCACCAATCTAGAAGGTATTCTACACAAATCGCTACGAGTACATGTCCTACTATGTGAATAGAGGTTTCGAGGTCGAACATAGTAGTCCATCATCTGATTACCAATCATTGATGTATACCGTTAACAAATGCGAGATCACCCACCGATAATGAAAATGGGAATCAAGGTACTAGAGTGCAAACTAATAAGTGTTAATAAATACATTGAGGTCGAACACTTGAGAGGATGCATCGATCAGGGGACATTGATGTATTCCCAAAAATTGTCAATGGCGAGAGAACCTACCACTGATTACTGCAAGTCTCAAGGCACTCAAAAATGACTCTAGATTCCAATCCCATAATAAATGATCTGGAGTCGATAGGATGAAATCCGCTGGAAGGAGGGAATTAAGGCATCGCCCATCATCCAACACAAGGTACTCAGCAAAGCTGTATAATGTGGAAGGACTCGATCATAAGGTGCATGAACCAGTAATTATACTGGAAATGGCCGACATGCAAAGTCAAGATAACTGAGGAATGGCCGACTCAGGTTTCAACTTCCTTCGAACAAGAGTATCACGGTTAATGGTGACTAAATAAAGGCAACATAGACTCGATATACAAAACTGGGACATCTCTGCAACATAGGAGGCATCGATAGAGGCTCCATGGGGACTGGAAGCTTAACTAGTTGGTGGAGATAAACTCAGATAAACAAGTACACCTCCTAAATTCAAACTATAAACCCAACCAACGGATGTGATATACAGTGCTCTATTCGAAGGCGACACAACTTGATAGCTACCAAAAGATAACATCTTTCCTTGTCTGAATTTTTGGTTTTTTTATTTTTTTGGACTTGTTCAAATATTTAAAAAGCTTGAAAAAGAATAAAACTACTTTATAGTTACATACTAGGAAGAGACGAGTGTCATATAGGCAAACAAACTAGCTCCAAGCAGTGGAACATACCTATGCTCAATTCAATGATACATGTGTAGGATAGCGACACTCAGGGGAAATTCCCCTCCTGGTAAAAATAAGGAATCAAGCTGGAAAGGATATATGAAATGGCTCTGCATGGTTAGACATGAGACAAGCTCGGGCTATATGGCTAAAACTCAATGTCAGGGAAACCGGCATAAGGCTCAATAAGACAGGAAAAGCTCATGATAATGCAATTACAACTTGACATAAGGGAGTCCTGAGGGAAATATGCCAACAAAAGATCAAGAGGAGTATGAGGCTCTTGAGAAATGTCATGGCAATACTATACAACGGAATCCCACACCCTAAGGGTCAAAATGTCAGCATGGGCACCAAATGAAAATAAGGCGCTAACTAGGGTACCCATGTAAGGTCAAGATCTACCACTCATATCATGCTGCTTCTAAAAAAGAAAGATGGTTCTGTAACATACTAGATTGGGTTCATACCTAAGGCTATAATGAAATGGTCATAAGGTCATGCAAAATGCAAACAGTGATAAAACCTAACCTATATGCCAGTTTAGACATGATACCTAAAATCGGCATGAACGGGTCAATCCAACGGCTGAAACGACACTCAAAAAGGTCTCCTACATCATAAATTAGTCTAAAAATGGTCCAAAAGGATTAGAAATGGTCCAAACTATAGGAAAGGGGCTAAAAATTTTCAAAAATTTGAAAAATTTCTATAAATAGTAAAAAATTTCAAAACATTATAAAACATTTGAAATTTTTACCCATTTGATCTTAGAACTTCAACAACGAATTCCAGGAGATCCAGCCGGCGGAATCCACTACCGTTTTTTCTAGGTACTTACCCATGCTCTACTCTTCCATTTTGATGCAAATTTTGTCAAATTCCATGGTGTATTTGATTTTATAGGCCATGCTAAGATAGGCACTACAACCCACATGAAAATCAAGGGTTTTTCCACATATAGGGCTGGATATACATAGAAAATTCCCTCACAGTCACGTACATATGCGGCTATTTGGAAAATAGTCATGCTTAAGGTTTTTCAAGTATTCTAATGGACAAACTTCAAATTTTATGTAGGATGGTCCTAGAATGGAGAGAACATGAACATGGTGATGTAGAAGAGGTAGTAAGGGCCGATCCAATGGCTCAACAACCGTTACGTGCATGTGGGCTTTACAAATTTTGGTGTCTTGGTGGCTTAAGGGCCAAACCAGGACTATTGCAGATGTTAGTGGACTACTGGGATTCAGACTTAGAGTCATTCTAGATAGATGGGATGTCCCTCACCATAGAAGTGGAGGACATATACTTTATTACTGGACTTTCTCGATGGGGGGAAGTGGTGAACCTACGTTCTCACAGGACCAGAGGTGGCCTGACTATAGATGAGTACATTGTGGTGTATTGCTATCTGAACACAGATAAGGTGGGGAGTCAGATCCCAACTAACTCCATACAGGTACTGGGCCTAAAGGGCATCCTACTGACACTGGGTAGGATAGCCGGCTTGGCTTCACTCCACCAGGCCTCGCGACCTCTAATTTTCTATGCAGTGGAGTGCATGAGACCCACAGTATACGATTGGAGCACTACACTACTGGGAAACATGAAACATCAGCTCATTGAGTGCAAGATGGGCAGAGTGCAAAAATTTGGTTTCAGCAGCATACTGAGCATGTTTTTCTTTGAGGGTGTTCTAGGATTGAGCCCTAGAGTTCACATTCCTCTACATAGGGTTCGAGATTTGGCCCAACAAAATTGGGCGGATGCGATGCACATACTGGATGGAGGTAGGGTGTCCAACCCCTATCCAACTGATTTCTTTCCATGGTGACGACAACAGATATTTGCCATTGATGACTACCCCTTTGTGGGGATAGATTTTGGGGGAGACCTAGACATGTCGCTACCACTAGGATTGGCATACGGTGACATAGGTAATGAATCTCGACCCTCTCTTTAAAATTTTTAAGTTATTTAATTTTTTTGTGTTTTCTGATTATATGGAATCAAAAGACATGTTATTGGGTGACATTACATAGTGACATCTACCATATGCATGCAGATGTGGGACCACGGTGGCTTGAAGGCTTCCCTTGTCATAGATGGAAGGGAAGAGGAGACGATATCATGGGTGTGGATGCGGAGAATACACTCCAAAGAATTCATACCAACTTCATGAGGCTGACACACAGAGTACCCATGGTGTAAGTCGAGGACTTTCCTGAGGCCATATAGCACCAGGTGGTGGGTGCACCACGAGCATGGGTGTGGTTATTTCGAAGGCTAGCCAGAGCCGTAGTGACATTCCATGATCACAAACCCCCTCCTCCTCCACAGGCTTAGACACCTAGGAGTGATACATTTTGTATTACCGTGTATTATATCTTGGTGGCTCGAGAGCCCCATTTTTGTATTATGACACTATGTATTACCACATTTTGGATGTTTATAAAAACTTTTATGATGATCGGTTTATTTATTTACATGTGTAAAAATTTGTGTTTTTGATGAGTTTATTGTGTATGAAACAAATGTCAATCTAGCATGTAGTTAGAATATGAGTCAGCAACTTGATTATTAATTCTTGGGATATGTATGTATGTTATATTGTCAAATTTCCATTCTAATAATATCACACGTAAGAATCTTCTCAATAATTTTGGATCTCTAACATGGTACAAACCATTACGTTGTGACACTACTAACTCCGAATCAAGACGTACCTCAAGAGAGAGAACTCCATGTAAAATGGCATCCCATAGAAGCTCAATAACAGCACTATATTCAGCATCATTGTTGGAAGATGGCCATAGACATATGCCTCCTAGAGACAATGCTTGACCCATAGGAGTATAAATCACCCAAGAAGCAGAGGCTGAGTGTTGACTGTGATGGCTCGCACCATCCGCGAATCCTATGAAGGTGGAAGATTCCATTGACATCTGCCAAAAGAAATGAAAACTAATCACAAACCCAATCACTATAAGAAAAAGACCTACCTATGAAAAACTATATAATAATATACAATAACCAGCCTTGGCTGAAAATCATGCATAGTAATTTTTGAGATAGAGCCCATTTCTAGGCTCCGCCAAGGCCATTCCCTCATAATCCACTAACTCATAAGCGCCCTTCTCTAACACACATTTGACGACGTAAGGACCACGCCACATGGGGTTAAACTTTCCTACCCCCAAGGGCTCTTTCGGTTGATCCCACAAAAGGACCAATTCTCCCTCACTAAATCTCCTTGGATGGACAGACTTATCGTAGTGGACCTTTACACGACACTTATTTACTTCTAGAGCCACCAAGGCATCTCGACATTGCTCATCAAGTTGCTCAAGGTGGGCCAAAGGATCCTCCAATGGGGAAGTGTCTAGTAAGAGCTCTATGGCTAGTTTCAAAGAAGGAATCTCACACTCAACCGGCAATACCGACTCCACTCCATGTACAAGTTGATATGGAGAAAAACCCATTGCAGTCTTAACAACAGTTCTATAAGCCCACAAAGTAGGATATAACATAATGTGTCAATTATTCTTGCTTTGTTCAATGGTTCATTGGAGAATGGATTTGAGTGACTTGTTCACTACTTCTACCTGTCCATTCGCTTGAGGGTAGTAAGAGGAGGAATGCTCTTTTTTGTACCCTAACTTTGATGCCAACTCTTCCATCATACGATTCTGAAAGTGCGATCCATGTTCAGTGACAAGCTCTTTCGAAATCCTAAATCGAGTAATAATCTAGTTGAATACAAAGTGTGTGGCTGTCTCACCATCGGATTTAACTGTAGGCATAGCCTCAACCCATTTTGTGAAGTAGTCAACAATGACTATGATATGATGATGCCCCCCAGCTGAAGCTGGGTTGTAATCCATAAAATTTAGCCCCCACTTAGTGAAGGGACTGGCAGTGATGATGGGATGTAATGGGGTAGGTTTCAAGCGCATATTATGTGAAAACACCTGGCAAGGGTGGCACCACTTGACCGCATCTACACAATCCTTAAAGATCGATGGCCAGAAATAACCTGCTCTTAAGATTTTTTGGGCTATAGAAATCCCAGATAGATGACCACCACATGCCCCTCTATGGCAGTCATTCAGCACTACCTTAGCCTCTTCATGAGTTAAACAACGACGTAAAATGCAATCTACCCCACGATGGTACAAAGTGCTATCCACTGTGAGTTAATTCTTAGACACGTGACGTAACCGTTGCCGTTCATCCCATGAGAGGTGAGTAGGGACCTTCAATGTTTGTAAATATATAATGATATCCCCATACCACGGGTCTAAAGTTGAGATTAAGAATATGTGCTCATCGATAAATGTATCTTCACAAACCAACTCCTCAGCCTCGCTTGGGAAATCTGATATAAGCTCTGCAAAAATTAATGATTTCTTCTATTTTCCAAAACAAACTCAAGATCGAATTCTTGCAGGATGAAAATCCATTTATTATATTTTCCCCAAATCATCCTTCGATTGAGGAAAAATTGAAATGGATTGACATGGGCTACAACAAAGGTTTGGAGAAGGAGAATATAATGTCTCAACCGTTGAACCACATGTACGGTAGCTAAGGCAAGCTTCTCAACATGAGAATAACGGATCTTCACGTCAATAAGATTCTGGCTCAAATAGTATATGACATGCTCTTGAAGCTCCTCATCTTCTTGAACCAAAACCATACCAATCATCTCCATGGACGCGGCCACATAAAGTACAAATCACGGCTATAGTCTGGGGGACTAATCATCAAGGCTGATGCTAGGGCTTGCTTGAGCGCATCAAAGGACTCCTGGGCTCGCTCATCCCAAAAAAAGGTGGTGTCCTTCTTCAACAAGCTCATGAAGATTCTAGTCAAATTGGCAAAATTGAAAATGAAACTCTGTAAGAAGTTTGCCATGCCTTGCAAACATTGAAGATGATGAATATTTTTCAGGGGAGACAACTGAAGTATTCCTCAACCTTCAAAGGGTCGAATCTTATACCCTCTTTAGAAACGATGAATCCTAATAAGCGACCAGACTTCACACAAAAGATGCACTTGTGAGGATTTAACCTGACCGGATAATGGCGGCACCTTTCGAATACCAATCTCAAATGATATGAATGACGCATTCTCATACAAGAATGAGCAGCAAGGTCATCCAAAAATACTTCGATAATCTATTTGAGATCATGGAAGATCAAGGTCATAGCCCGCTGAAAAGTAGCTCCGGTGTTCTTAAGGCCAAAAGGCATTTTTCGATATGCAAAAGTTCCCCAAGGACAAATAAATGTAGTCTTATGTTGGTCCTTAGGTTTAATTTGTATCTGATTGTATCTGAAAAAGCCGTCCATAAAGGAAAAAACCTCGCTACCTACACACTTATCTAAATTCTGATCAATAAATGGTGTGGGGAAATTGTCCTTAGGACAGGCATGATTCAAATCATGGAAATTAGTACATATGCAGATTTCTCCCTGCTTCTTGTCAACCGGAATGGGGTTTGAAACCCACTCCATCAAGGGAAAGGGATAGATAAAATCAACTTTCAATAGTTTCTCTATCTCTGCCTTAATCGCGGGTGCTTTCCTAGGATTCACTACACGCAAGCATTGTCAAACAGGCTTAGCATTAGGATAAGTCTTAATCTCATGTTCAACAATGCGAGGGTTGATACCTAGAATTTCGTTGTAAGACCAAGCAAAGATATCACAAAATTATTTAAACAGCTTGGTGTATTCTTGAATCTCAGCATGGGAACATTCTGCCCCAATATAGACATTCTCTATCCTACCAGGATTGCGAGAGATATTGATAGGAATCGTTGGAGATATGTTTTCCATGTTTCCGTTAGCCATTGGACCAGGAGAGCTTAATGGAACAATGGTACTACCAATTCTCTTGCTAAGAACCTCCCTAAAGTCCTCAGACTCCAAGCAATTAAGCTCGGAAAGAAAGTAAGATCTATGATGGAGCTCTTCCCATGGTGGCTCAACTCCCAACATGGCCTCAATAATCACTTTGTATGAAGGAAAAAAACTATCAAGGAAGTTGTGCGCATGAGAAGACTGTACTTCCCATGCAGGCAACACATATGGGTCCTCCTCCTCCATCCACGAAGAGGAAGGAATGGGCTCTACAACACACTCAATAGTAGCTTGATAAGCTACCATAGTTGCAGGAAACGACACATTCGTTATGATGGGCTCACTCGAAGTACTCAGTGTAGGAAGAATCCAAGGATCTTCCATATGACTCATGCGAAAAGACACCAATCTCATAGATGTTGAAGGCTCACCGAAACTAGACCCTATCATAAGGATAGGTGCAGGACAACTAAAACTTCCCATGAGGGATGGATACATGCCCACACCCACACTCCCAATTTCCAGCTGAGAGTGCTCTACAATCGAGATTGAAGCTCTCAAAGATGTGGTAACAGACGGATTCTTGAATGATGTTTGATCAATCGTAACTATATTCCTGTTAAATGGAAAGCATACAATACGAAATAGTGAAGAAGCTATGGCTTGAATACTATACATCCAATTCCTACCCAGCAAGAGATTGTAGTCAAGGGGCACATCAACCACCTCAACCTCTATCGCAATGGTCTTCCTTCCCAAACGGACCTTAAGGGAAGGAAGGATCCCATGCAGTCTAAATGATCTCCCATCAAATGCAGTCAACATGGTCACCGATTTAGACAAATCAGGGGAACCTAAGCCATTCAAACATGATAAAGACATCATAGAAGCGGCAACACCTTCATCAATCACAGTGCGTTTGACGTTCATGTTAAGACATTCTACGTGAATCAAAAGAGAGACATAGTAAGGCAAGCGAGGATGAAGTCCTATGGTTTCAAATTTAATCACGGAGGAAGAATTATAATCATTCACACCAAGGGAAGAAAACAAAGCCTTCCTTTACGAAGGACAACTCTGAAGTATTTCTAGTGCAGACATTGCACAAGGAGTGTGGCCCAAATCCTCGACAACAGAATAGTTCTGGGCAGCTCGGGCATTAGGATTGTGCCCCGAACACTTAAGGACTCCCTTAGGAATGTGAGGTGTAGCTTCGGGTTTATCCACAGGTTTTTCAATATGCAAAGGAGTCCCTGGTGGATCAGGTTCCTTTTCTGGGTTGGGTTGTGATGAACCATAGTCCTTCACACGGGTCACAAATTTTGCAGCACATACCATGTTAATGCAACCATGACCACTACGCTCCGACGGATCTTGATCACCACTAGACTGATCATGGGTCCTCGAGTTCATATTTTTATTGTGAGGTAAAGGGTTAGTCAGCACAGGTGGGCCTTGTGCTAAGAATCTCGAGGATTCATCGATACGAGGGCACAAGTAAGTGAGGTGATCTTCCTTACACAACTTGCAAGGTAATTTAACCTTACATTTAGCTTGCTTGTCCCCCCCAAGCATTATAGGCGTTCTTGTCATTTTTATTATCATTTTCATTCCTATTCCCACCCTTACGATTGTTCTTACCCTTCTTTTCATTCTGTTTGGGTTGCTGGTTACCCTTCTGGTCCGATGATTGCACTGAAAGCACACTCGCCATTTGGGTGGGTTGAGATGAAGCCATGGCTTGTCCCAAAGCATATTGGTTGATTGACAATTAACTAACTTGTTTTGTAAGCGAATTCATAGGTTTAGCACTCGCACAACCAACAATGCCATCGGCATGTGGTCCAGGTTTAACTTTGGGGTCAAAACTAGAATGCAAAGCATTGGGAATGATCTCATATAACAAACCGGACTAAGCATAAATCAAATCCAGTTCCTGCACCCTAAAAATGGCTTGTTCCTCATTTTGCACTCTGGATGTAGAAACATTATTTGCTATATATGGCAATAACGACTTGAGGAACCGTTTGAGGAGGAATTTCAATAGTATAAAGGATTTAATTAACCTCTTCCGTCTATGCCACTTTTGGATATGATCCGAGATATGTGTGGCTTTATCCTGCCAAAATGTCGACAAGAGTTCTGTACCAACGTCATAATGCACTGGTAGCTGGAAGTGGTTAAGAAAATTCATCGCTAGGTCATCGAACAAAGCGAATTCCCCCCTAGGTAGCTCTATATACCATTTCGCGGCAGTCCATGTAAGGGTGCATTGAAATAGACTTAAATGGATTGAGTCCTGCTATAAGGAATTTGAAGAGAACCATAGGCGAAAGGTAGTAACATGTTCGCTTGGATCCTGTCCCAGTTTTCCCTCGAATTTGGGTATGTCCGAGGGAAGTTTAGTAGGGACAGCCGGCTAAGCCGGGTCATGAGCTACAGGATTGTTCGTCAATCTCAACAAGTCAGGAATATTTAGCGTTGTGAGGAAAGGGAGCCAAGGATGAGTAGGTAGATGGACCGCTCCCTAATAGTTCTGATTCACATAGGTCTGATTACCATAACCACCATGGCCTTGGCCATAGTGCCCTCCTCCCGTTTGACCTGTATAGGGTTGCATGGTAGCACCATAGTGTGGTGTTCCTTGACTATTCATAGCTACAAAGTTGTAATTTGGAGAGTAAGAGGGTTGTGGATATCTGCACCCATAAGGTGAAGAACCCTGTCCATACTGCATCCCATAATAGGGTCCATAAGTCATCGCATGAGATGTCCTGTGGGACACTCCGTGAGTAGGAATATATGCTCCAGAAGTAGGAATATACATTCCAGAAGTAGTAACATGACCTATAGAAGTATGAACATGACCTTCCGAAACAATGGGCGGTACTTGAACCTGAGACACAATTAGTTGAGTAACCACAGTACATACATGACTCGTAGCAACGCTCCGACTCGAAGGACCACATGAATGAGGTGGAGAGTGAAAATTTGAAGAACTAGGGACAGAGGATGAAGGGACCTTTGTAATTATATACATGTTATTCCCTATAGTCACTCGTCTTGGATATGGTATCCTAATAGGATCACTAACCCTAGACCCAAGAGGAATATGTGATGTAGCTTCCACCGCCGGGATGGAAGGTGCAATGTGACTTGTGCTCCCAAACCTCTCCGCATGGTAAGGAATGAGAGTTCCCACAGGCATAGTGTTAGGCTCAAACTCAGACTCGAGATGGAATGCCAAATCATGTGTGGGAAAACCAGACATACTATAACTACCATAACTGGTGCTCGTGGGTTCAAAATGAGTCTCATCATCTTCCGGCATTCCATACCAGTGATGTGTCAATGGGGGATCAACACTAGAGTAAGTAGGTCTATCATGAAAAGTACCTATCTCAGAAATTACAGGACCTAACTCAGTCAAATTAGGTGAAGGATCATAGTTAGGAGTAAACTCCCCATCTTCCACTTGAATGGGAGAAGGTGGTTCAGGAATACCTTTTACATGGTCTCCCATTGTGAGTGAATCAATGTGTGAAGTAGTCTTCCTAGACTATCTATTTCTCTCTCCCAAAGGAGGAGGATATGTAGAAGGTAGAAGTCCTGCTAAACGACGAGAACAGTGAGGAGCCGCACCTGAATCCACAATGACTCAAAAAATATAAAAGACTCTCTATCTACGTAAACCCTAGGCAAGCTAACGTGCACAGAGAAATCACCAATAAAATCTAAAGCCAAATATAAGCAATCAAGGGTAGGATAAGTGAGCTCTCGAATGAAGCAGGTATGTCTCACCTAAGAGAGGCTTGAGACTCCCATACACAACAAGAGGAGGTACGTAACCAATTATTGTGGCCCTCAGCTTCAACGTGTAAAGCGACTACACTGTCTAACCCCAACCTGGTCGGGACACCCATAAAATAACCCCTACAAAGTACCCCCTCGATATCCTAGGTAAGGCCACTAAGGTCACCTCAATATAATCAATGCTCAGGTGGACAGTCACAAGCGGGATTGACCATATGGGCAGGGTAGCAAAGCCTAAAACTCTTGAAAGAGCCCCCAGATACAAATAAAATCCTAGAAATATCTCCGGTGCTGCTCAGTTATGACTAGGGGTCATCCTAATTAATAACCACTCACACTGCCTTTTTCTTAACTCCCTTTTGAGAGGAGGATCCTGAGAAACACTAGTTATACCAAGGAATTTCACACACTCACCTGGACAAACACATATATGTTGTTGTTTAGTGGTCTTGGATAATTTACTCACAATGAATTATTCCAAGACCCTAAAACCTAATCTTGTTGGCGAACCCTATCAAATAAAATAGTGTAGTTCATTTTAATTAAGCGTTGATTTTAATTGGATTTATTACTCAAAAGAGGTATATGGCCGTGCAACTAATGGCGTTATGAGACAACATGAAGCAAAATGCACACCTAAAAATCAATGCAAATGCATTGTGTCCATGAAAAATAGGGTATGCTACTACGTGAAATGCACAATTTTCGTCAAATGATAAATGCAAGCTTTCCTATATGAAATCCTGACTAATACTCCAAAGCAACTCTAGTGCAAGTACTATGCAAAATGCAAGATGCAATGCATGACGATAAGCAAATATTTTTGGATTTTTTGAAATAAAAATGAGATATTAAAGCAAAAGAATGGCTCTACAACCCCCAGACTCTACAAGAACACTCAAGCAACACTCAAGAAAAGTACTAAGGTAAAAGAAATCTAATGCACTAATCCCAAAACAAAAAATTGAAAATGCCATGACAAGAACATTCTTTAAAAAAGAAATTTTACCCTAAAAAAATGTCTCTGGTCAGAAATAGAGGTGTATACAGACTCTAGAAGTATCAAAGGAGACTTAGCAATTATCAAAATTCACCCAGCAACCATCCAAATTCCTCTAGAAGTAAAAACTAAGGGCATACACAATTGTTCACAGTAAACCCATGTGTGTACGTAGAAATAGCAGTGAAACCCGCATATATACGCGACTGTGAGTTCAAAACTTGTGTACAGGAAGAAAAGTGCATAAAAAAAAGGAAAATAGACAAGCTGAGACAAACTTCACACCAATCAGACACAACCAGGAAAACATGCCCCCAGACCCGACATAGAAACAAGAGAAAAAGAGCAATTCAAAGTCATTGAATACCGATACAAAACCCCCAATGGACAACTACTAGGAACTCCCCAGCAGAGTTATTAATTTTGTTACGGAGAGAAATTCCTATGGCTAGGGGTATCACAACAAACAACTTGACTCTAGAAATCAATCCTTTCCAATATGCAATAGAAATCAAATATCTAACACTAAAGAATCAGACCTCGTACCTTATTCTAGATGGTTGAAGTAGATCCCCATTGAACTTTCCAACTTTAGCTTGAATTGATAAATCACTTCCTCAACAACAAGTAAACAAGACAAGCATACTATACATATGGGTGTTAGATCTATTCTAGCATATATAATCAACAATGTATAAGCATTTGAAATCATTTATGGATCAAATATTCATTCAAACATATATTATTGGATAGGAAAAGATATTTCTATTAATATAAAATTAGAGATTACAATGGATACAACCTCTGTCGGCACGTCTGCGAATCGGAGAAACTGAATCACCCACTTGGGCCTCCACCGCCTCAATCCTCCATCTCTCGATAGCAAGCTCACAAGAAAAAGACAAGCTTGGGAAGAACAAAAAAGTGCTCCAAGGGACAAAGGGATGTAGACTCAATCACAAGTTCCAGCAATGATGGACTATAGTTTCTTTGCTCTCAATTCTCTTATATGCCTTCAATGTATCAAAGAGTTCTTTATATAGCTTTTCAAAGGGGTAATGAAAGGTCAAATCCGAGTGATCTCAAGGCATATGGAAGGCCAGGAGTCAAGTGAGTTAGATCCATGTCAAGGAAAACTCCAAAAGGATTTGGATTTTGCACACATCTCAATGTACACGGTTTTAGGGGTCAAACCTGCATATGTACGCGATTAGGGGTTTAAAAGTCGCGTGTATTGATTTTCACATGTTTATAGGGATGGTCAAGGAAACATCAAAGGACAAAAAATGGTCCAAGGGGTCTAAGGAGTCTACAGAGGGACATGGGAAAGGCCATAAAAGTGTGATTCACTTGGAGTGGTAAAATAAGCTATAACAAAACCCTTGAAAAGGCCATGCGAAAAGAAAATTTATGCTATGAGAAGAATCGAAAAAGGGAGAACATGCTAAAATGGAAAGAAAATAGGTCTAATAATTTTGAACAAAGAAAGAAAGGTTTCACACCTATTTGTAATTTTGGGTATAATAACTCACGTAAATTTCCTAACAACAATTTTCAAGGAAATAATTTCAAAGGTAACTCACAGCAAAACCCTATTGTCACAAGAAATAAAGAATTTACAAATAATCATAGCAACTATGTTAAAAATAACGAACGTGAGGAATAGGTAAAGTGTTGGGAATTTCAGGGACATAACTATGCATCAATCTATCCAAATAGCAAGAAGACCATCAACAACATTCATAATGTGTAGGAAGTAACAATAGTTGGTGATTTAGCAAGAGGGACACCCATAATCAACGCAACACTGGAAAATAGACAGGCTGAATATCAAACTTCCATGGTGGAAGTAGAAGGTATACTGAACCATAAACCCATTTCTATTTTAACTGAACTAGGGGCTAGCCTAAGTTATGTCTCTCCTAGTTTAGTAGATAAAAGTAAACTACTAGTAGAAAAATTTGCAAAGTCATGGCTGGTTCAATTAGCTACAAGAGCAAAAAGAAAAGTAATTGATTTTGTGAAATATTGTACATTATTTATGAATTAGTTTGAAACTTCTGTAAAGTTGAATGTACTTCCATTAGGTTCGTATGATTTATTAACTGAAATGGATTTCTTGGAACAACATCGAGTAGTGTTAAATTGTTTTGATAAAACTTTTACCTGTTTAAATAACGAAGGAGAAATAATGACAGTAAAAGGAATCCCTAGGAAAAGAACAATCAGATAAATTTCTGTCTTACAACTAAAAAGGGTTGTTCAAAAAAGATGTAAAGATTTTGATGTAACTATAACTAATGAAGAACACATTAATGAAGAAGACAAACTAAAATTAGAAGATATACCAATTCTGAGAGGTTATTCAGATGTATTTCCAGAGGAAATTCTGGGATTACCTCCGAAAAGAGAGTTGAATTTCACTATTGAGTTGGTACCTGGTGCAGTTCCTAACTCAAAATCTCCTTACCGGATGAACCTGGAGCTTAATGAACTAAAATCGCAATTAAAAGAATTGATAGATAAGAAGTATATAATACCAAGTGTGTCTCCTTGGGGAGCACCGGTCATCTTTGTTAAAAAGAAGGATGGTACTCTATGCTTATGCGTTGACTACTGCCAGCTTAATAGGATGAAAATTAAAAATAGATACCCATTTCCCCACATAGACGATCTGTTCAATCAGCTGCATGGAGCAACAATATTTTCAAAAATTGACTTAAGATCCAGTTATCATCAAGTTCGAATTAAGGGTGAGGATATTTTCAAGATGGATTTTAGGACCCAATATGGTCACTATGAGTTCGTTGTCATGCCATTTGGGTTGACGAATGCCCTAATAGTCTTCATGTGTTTAATGAACAATGTATTACATAAATATCTAGATAAGTTTCTAGTAGTTTTTATTGATGTTATTTTAATTTATTCTAAGACTAAAAAAGAATACGAGGAACATTTAAAAATCATTTTACAAGTGTTAAGGGAACATCAAATTTACGCCAAGTTCAGTAAGTGCGACTTCTTTAAAGATAAAATACATTATTTGGGTCACGTAATAACTAAAGATGGGATCTCGGTTGATCCAGACAAAATAAAAGCAATTAATGAATGGTTGGTTCCAAAGGATGTGACTAATGTATGATCATTCATGGGGATTACCGGTTATTATAGAATATTCATTGAGGGTTTCTCAAGGATCACAAATTGTTGGAGGAGCAATTCGGTAAGCCGACTAAGTCGATCAGTCGACTAATTAAAGATTAGGTCCACCACATAAGGCCGTGTCGATTGAGTGAAACGACAAGTAATTATTTGTAACTATTTGTAATTCATATATATTAGGCTATTGAGCTAGATGAGAACTCAGTTCAGTTCTCTGTATTGTATGGACCCTTTCATTATAATATAATCTGTTATTCAACTACTTTTTCTTGTCTCTTATCTTTGTTATGTATGTTTGTTCTTAATGTGTATTATTGGTAACCCTATGTGATCTGTGAGATTACAACATTGGTTCTGTTGCCGGTAGTACATGTCTGAGATGTATACAAGAAGATGATATCAGAACATGAGATTAAGGACTGGTGGGAACATAAAGTAACAAACTACTTGAAAAATTATGCATGAAGAAATAGATTAACGACTGCCCAAGCAAAATAAAGTTTCTTTACCGAGACTCATGAGAAGTTTGTAGAATCGGTATGCCAGCTCTTGAAAAAACTTCTGGATGAAAAAGCCGGAAGCGACTAAATACCAACAGCTGCTAGAAAAATTGATTCGAGGGGGAAGGACAAACCTGTCAGAGTGGCCTTGAAAAGGTCGCCGACGAATTCTGTGAGGAGCAAGCTGTAGAGAAAAGAACTTCGGTGGAAACCATCAAGAAGAAATTCTATACAAACCTCATCGAGAAATTCTTGTGTTCCTTACCGACCTTGATGTTTAAGTTCCTGATTGAGAAAGGAGCAGGTCATATCTTTGAACCTCATCCATCACTTCGTGGACTTCCATTAAACCCTAATTGGGTGGAAAAACAAAATAGGTGGAAAAAATTCATTGCCGAAAGGGAGTGGGAATACTTCCTAAGCAAGTAAACAAAACTATTCAGGCTTTCTAAAGCATCGGGTAGGAAATGGGGGGGTAGATGGTCATATGTTGGGGTAAAGTGGGGAGGATTTTAGTTGACTAAAGAATATACCATTCACCAGTGATGAAAAGTGAACCTATAAGGGAAATCGAAAGGACAGTGTCACACAAAGCTATGACGAACTTTCAAAAAATAGAGAGGGAGAAGAGTCTGCAAAGAAGGGAAGAGAGAATATAAAGAGCCATAGTGCTGCAGAGAAGAATGAGTACTAGGGTGACCAACCAAGAGAGAAATCCACCAGAGTCGAGTCATGACCGACAAGAAGAAGGTGTGGAAGAAGAGGCATCCCCTATGGAAGAAGATTTGTGGATAGAGTAGTTAGAATCTCTCTTAGAAGTTCCCTAGGAGGTAAGACCTCTATCTCTGACGAATCTGAGTACCTGGATACAAGCCATTGTCGAAGAGGACCTTAGACTAAGAGCTGGTGACTTTGCTATATAGAGTCGACTAGACGACAAGACAGACGATGATAATCATCTACTTATCCATCGACCAGAAGAAAGAAATTGGGTCATGCTTCAAGCAATACCCTCCAACCGAAGTATCCACTTACTTTACCCAACACACGAAGGAGTACCCCCCTGCCAAATACAGCTTTGGAGAACACAAAAAACTTAGATCTGCAGACAAATAATTGCAGTTGGACATCGACAGAAGAAGTCGACACTGACTGACTACTGGTCGAAGAGGAAACGACAAATAAAACAACTGATGGGAACGATGCTTCCGTTGATAATAGTTCTATAGAGAAGAATAAGAAAATAACCCCACTAACCCCACAACCACCTCCACCACCACCACCTCCTGAAGAAGACAGTGATAGTGACTCCGACATGGGTCACAGGTCAGCACACATCCCTCTATATGAGGGAGACGAGGACCCTAGATAACATTAGTTCATCTGTGAGTCGACTTGGGAGGAAAACCAAGTTATAGATGAAGACAGACAGATGGTGCAGTTCACTGGTGCCTTGAGGAAAATGGCATTAACATGGTATATGATCTTTTCTGAGAGGACCCCCTGAGCAACTAAAGCTGAAGTCAAAGTGCAATTTCTATTGTTCTTTAAAACTCCAGATGCAAAACATCTGGCAGCAAAGAAATTAAAGACAACATCACAAAATCCAGGAGAAACGATCCACGACTACGATAGACAATGGAAATAACTTCTTAGCCAATTAGACTATGTCATTAATGAGCAACTATTAATCCAGTGGTTTCTTGTAGGTCTGTCTCAGAAAATTCATCGACACATAAGTCCAGAGACTTTCAAAACTTATGAATATGCGCTTACAAAAGCTATCCAAGTAGAAATGGATGAAGATATTCCATCATGCCCTACAGATCATAGACTGGAGGAACAACTTGATATCATACAGAAACCATTAAAAGAATTAAACCTCAAGAGTCAGGATATCTGGTGCACAAAGTGCTCAATGGTCGGACATTCAAAAGGCAACTGTCAATAGGATATCAGCCAATAGGACGTTCGATTCATGCAAACAAAGTGCTTTTGTGACATTTTCCAAGATCATGGAGATCACACAACAAAAGATTACCCGTTGAACATGAAGAATGGCAAAGAATATTGGTGTGCTATCTGCGAAACAAAGAATCATGCCACAGCCGAATGCCATCTAAACCTAAAGAACCAACAAAATTATCACGTAGTCTACCAGACTAACGCAGTTGCACAGAATAATGAACAAAAAAATGCACCAAATGATCAGAGCAATCAAAGATACAAAGTTCATAGATATGAGTGCCGGTTTGATAACCGACGTGGATGCTATGGAGGTCATGGTTGATTCTCTAGGAATCGAGATAACCGACCATGTCGTCCCATCCAATGTTTCACATGTTACAAAGAAGGACACTGATATGCAGACTGTCCATACAAGGACATAACTGACCTCAAATTTTGTGCTAGTTGTGGAGCAGGGGATCTCTCATTAGAGGATTGCCCTTCTATGCTTAAAAAAATACAAAAAAATGTTAATGTCTTGTCATGTGTGCAAAAAAATGATGTAATAAATACAAATAATTTTCATATCGTAACCCGACAAGGGACAAAAACATGGAGTGATAACCCAAGAATAAGAAAAATAAGAGAAAAGAATGTCTGTCATGATCTAGTTAAAGAAAAACAAATATATAAAGATTCAACAAATGTATTTAGAGAGTTTGCTCGACAAGAAGAAGATAATGACAATCGACATAGCACAGTAAAAGAGTTAATACAGCTAGTACAAAAAGATAACTCAGTATCTCAATTCATTGATTTATTATATAAAATAAAACACAACAACAACACTGAGAAACAAACGAAGAGTATCTGCAGTCTAAATCAAAAAGATAAAAGTGATGCCGACCCACTTGTCCACCTGGAAATTGAAGGATACCATGTCCGACAAGTCGTGCTCGATTTTGGATCACAAGTAAACATCATGACTCCTGACACTTGGGAACAACTAGGCAGACCTCGACTATACAAATCAGGAATATACCTGAAACTAGCTGACCAAGACCTAATTGAACCTATTGGAGTCTAGAAAAATGTCGACACAATGATTAAAGGAATATCGACCAAAATCAACTTCGAAATCATTGACCCTAAGGAAGGATCCAACTCCTTCCCAGCGTTAGTAGGTTGACCTTGGGGAAGAAAGATGAAAGCATCGATATCCCTAGACAAGGAGAGAATAAAATTAAAAGGAAACAGACAAAAGGTCATTGTACCTATACATCCATCCCAAGGATAACCTTGCATAGAACCTATCGATGAAGAAGTTGACATCCGACAACTATATTAGATACAAAATAATGAAGATTATACAGAACCTAATATATACAGAGAACTTCACTTAGGCAATCAAGACTCAGTTGGATTTAATTCAGACACATAATTATATGATTAGGAAGTCAAGAACTATGAAACACAAGCAAGAGGGTGCTAGACTATTCAAAAAATATAGAAAAAACCCACCCAACAGTGCTTCATAGTGTCCATTGTCCCAAAAATATTTGAAAAGAAAATTAGGGAACACTTGTTATAGCCGATTTCCCCACTTCAGGTGAATCACACTTTGTATGGCCTTCCCCTATCCCACTGCAGACTCCTTAGACCCCATGGACCATTTTTTGTCCTTTGATGTTTCCTTGACCATCCCTAAAAACATGTGAAAAATTCTATACGCAACTTTTAATCCCTTAATCACGTATATACGCGGGTTTGACCACTAAAACTGCGTACATTTGGATGTGTACAAAATCCAAATCCTTTCGGAGTTTTCCTTGAGATGGATTTGACTCACTTGACTCTTGGCCTTCCTTATGCCTTGAGATCGCTTGGATTTGACCTTTCATCACCCCTTTGAAAATATATATAAGGAACTCTTTGGTACATTGAAGGCATATGAGAGAATTGAGAGCAAAGAAACTATAGTCCATTGTTGCCGAAACTTATGCTTGAATCTACATCCCTTTGTCCCTTGGAGCACTAGTGTGTTCTTCCCAAGCTTTCCTTTTGCTTGTGAGCTTACTATCGAGAGATGGAGAATTGAAGTGGTGGAGGCCGAAGTGGGGGATTCAGTTTCTCCGGTTTGTAGACGTGCCGTCAGAGGTTGTATCTATTGTAATCTCTGATTTATATTAATAGAAATATCTTTTCCTGTCCAATAATACGTGTTTGAATGAATATATTATCCATGGGATTATTTCAAATGCTTATACATTGTTGATTATATATGCTAGAATAGATCTAACACCATGATATATAGAATTCTTGTATTGTTTACTTGTTGTTGAGGAAGTAATTTATCAATTCAAGCTGAAGTTGGAAAGCTCAACGGGGATCTACTTCAACCATTTGGAATAAGGTATGAGGTCTGATCCTTTAGTGTTAGACATTTACTTTCTATTGCATATTGGAAAGGATTGATTTCTGGAGTAAAGTTGTCTATTGTGGTACCCCAAGCCATAGGAATTTCTCTCTGTAACAGAATTGGTGACTCTATTGGGGATGTTACTTGTTTTTATTTGGGGATTTGCCGGCACAATGGGATTGATATTATTGACTTGCTCTTTGTTTCTCTTTGTTTATGTGTTGCATTTTATAGTATGTTCATCCATTAACACTCCCCTTTATTGGTTTGACCCTTGGCCTGCTTTTTACCACTGCTTTCTTTGTATATGCAGGTTTTTGGCCAAAAGTCGCGTACATACGTAGATTTTCGGCCAAAAGTCACGTATACACGTAGGTTTTTGGCAAAAATCCATGTATACACACAGGTTTTTGACCGAAAGTCATGTATATATGCAGTTGTTCTTTAAACAGTCACATACATCCTCCCTTTTGGTGAGTTTGATGTTGTGGAAAGTTGTTGGGTGGGTTGTGAGTGTGGTTGGATCTTCCTTGGGTCTGATGTTGTCTGTTGGATGCTTCTTTTGTGACCAGAGACCACTTTTTCATTGATTTTTCTTTGAAAGTAGTTTTAGTCATTTATCCTTTTTGTTTTTCCATTAGTGCATTACTCTTTTTTGTCTCGGTGTCTTGCTGGGCTTGTCTTTTATACTTGCTACAGAGACTGAGAGTTTTAGATGACTTTTATTGCATTTTTCATTCTTTTGAAAAATACAAGGTAGTTGCATTTTTTCCATATGGATTTGAGGAGGTGCTTACATTGGATTGCTTGGATGAGAGTTATATTTAGGATTTCATATAGGATGGATTGCATTGGCATTCAGAAAGGAATATATATTTATGCATCTCATGTAGTGGCATACCCTATTTTTCATTTGACAAAGATTGCACTTAGCATTGTTTGTTATGGTGTGCATATTTATTTCACTGCTAAGTCATAATGTCATTAGTTGCACGACCATTTCCATTTGAGTAATCACAGCCAATTAAAATCAATGCATAATAAAATGAATTACACTCTTTTCTTTTATAGGGTGCACCAACAAGATTAGGATTTAGGGTCTTGGAATAGTTCATTGTGAGTAAATTCTCCAAGACCACTAAACAACAACATGTATGTGTCTGTCTAGGTGAGAGTGTGAAATTCCTTGGTATAATTAGTGTTTCTCAGGATCCTCCTCTTACAAGGGAGTTAAGCATGAGGTAGTGTGAGCGGTTATTGATTGGGATGACCCCTAGTCATAACTGAGTAGCACCGAAGATATTTCCACTATTGTATTCGTATCTAGGGGCTCTTTCGAGAGTTTCAAGCTTTGCTACCCTACCCATACGATCAATCCCAGCTGTGATTCTCCACCTGAGCATTGATTATATTGAGGTGACGTTAGTGGCCTTACCTAGGATATCGAGGGGGTACTTTGTAGGGGTTATTCTGTAGGTGTCCCGGCTAGGTTGGGGTTAGATAGCATAGTCTCTTTACGTGTTGAAGCTGAGGGCCACTATAATTGGTTACGTACCTCCACTTGTAGTGTATGGGATTTTCGAGCCTCTCCTAGGCGAGACATACCTGCTGCATTCGGGAGCTCACATATCCTCCCCTTGGTTTGCTTGTATTTTGGTTGTAGATTTTCTTAGGAGTGTACCCTTTGTGCGCTAGTTGGCCTTTGGGATCATGGTTACTTGAGTATATTTATGATCTCTTGAGTTTAGGTAATTTTATTTTCGGCATGCCCAGTATCCTATCACCCATCCTTGGTCCTAGTATGGACCCTGGTGTCAGACTTGGGGGCATCACAGCCCCTTACCGTGCTCATAGATTTGGGATTGGTCACATTCCGTCCCCTACTCCATTTGAGGAGGATTTTTATTCCTTTCGCTTGGTCTTTACATCAATGGTCACCCTCATGGGGGTGGCAGTGGATGCATGAACATTGGGTCTACACCTTACTTTCCTTTTATGTCCCATCATTCACTGCATTGTTTCCTTTGGGTGCAGTTGTCATGATCATTCCTCCCTATATCCTGTAGTTTGGATTCTTTATTGACTATTTTGGGTTGTTTTTGACTTATATGGTTGTCATGTAGGGTCCTATTTTTGTACACTCTCTCTGAGGTTTTGACTCGTTCGTTCCTATCATAGGTATTATGTCTGAACTAGCATATAGGTTAGGATTTCACATCCGCTTGCATTTTGCATGACCTTATGACTGTTTCATTTTAACCTTAGGTATGAACCCATTCCACGGTAACACGGAACCTTCATGCTACTGTTAGAAGTGATATTAAGTGAATGGTAGAGCTTTCCTATGCATGTGTGTCCTAGTTAGCTCCCTTTTGCATTTGGTACCCATGCTGTGAGTCCTCTCTTAGGTCTGGGAGTCCCTTTTAGTCCCACCATGTCCTTGAGCAAGAGTTTCATACTCCTCTTGAACTTTATGCTGGCCATTTCTCCAGGGACTCCCTTGTATATGTTAAGTTGTAATTACATTATCATGAGCTTTGCCTGGGTTATTGAGCCTTATGTCAGCTTCCCTGACATTGTGTTTCAGCCATACATCCCGAGCTTGTCTCATGTATAGCCATGCAGATCCATTTTATATATCCTTTGCAACTTGATTTCCTTTTTTACCGAGAGGGGTTTTTCCCTTGAGTGTCGCTAGCCTACACATGTATCCTTGTATTGAGCATAGGTATGTTTCACTACCTGGAACTAGTTTTTTTTCCCATATGACACTCATCTCCTCCTAGTTTGTAACTATAAAGCAATTTTATTCTTTTTCAAGATTTTTAAATAATTGAAAAAGTCCAAAAAAAATAAAAAAACCAAAAAGATGGACAAGGAAAGATGTTATCTGTGGTAGCTGTCAATTTGTGTCGCCTTCGAATAGAGCATTGTATATCACATCCATTGGTTGGGTTATAGTTTGACTTTAGGAGTTGTACTCGTTTATCTGAGTTTATCTCCATCAACTGGTTAAGCTTCCAGTCCCTATGGAGCCTCTGTCGATGCCTCTTATGTCGCAGTGATGTCCCAGTTTGTATATCGATTCTATGCTTCCTCTATTCAGTCACCATACACCGTTATGCTCTTGTTCAAAGGAATTTGAAGCCTGAGTCAGCCATTCCTCAGTTATATTGACTTTGCATGTCGGCCATTCCTAGTACAGTTACTAGATTGTACACCTTATGATCGAGTCCTTCCACATTATACAACTTTGCTGAGTACCTCATTTTGGATGATGGGGGATGCCTTAATGCCCTCCTTCGATCAGATTTCATCCCATCGACTTCAGATCATTTATTCTAGGATTGGAATCTAGAGTCATTTTGAGTGCCTTGAGACTTGAAGTCATCAGTGGCAGGTTCTCTCACCATCGACAGTCTTTGGGAATACATCAATTTCCCCTGATCGATGGATCCTCTCAAGTGTTCAACCTCAACACATTTATTCACACTTGTTAGTTTACACTCTAGTACCTTGATTCCCATTTTCATTATCGGGGGGTGATCTTGCATTTGTTAACAGTATACATTAATGACCAGTAATCAGACGATGGACTACTATGTTCGACCTTGACACCTCTATTCACATAGTAGGACATGTACTCGTAGCGGTTTGTGTAGAATACCTTCCAGATTGGTGGCATCTCTTATATGCTACCTCCTTGATCGTGCCAGTGTTCATAAGATTTCAGTTCTCATGACTTGATTCCAGTATATGTCAGACATTTCCATCCATTATGGAGATCTTGATCTGTTATCATGGAGATTCTTATCTATATATATTGTACGTGGCGATAACCACTTATGTGATATCTTGTATCATGCCTATTCATGGCCATTGTACTCTTATGTATCTGGGACTGCTATATGTATTTGCAGTTATGTGTAGAGTTGTATCATTGTACTATGCTGATTAGGTGGCTGGTCTTCCATTTTCGATCCTTCATCACTCCACTTCTGGGATGGACTTATAATGTATTGCGGCCATCATATGACCCCTCTGATCTCACACATTAGGGGGCATCTGTTATAGCTAATTTCACCACTTCAGGTGAATCACACTTTGTATGGCCTTCCCCTGTCTCGCTGCAGACTCCTTAGACCCCATGGACCATTTTTTGTCCTTTGATGTTTCCTTGACCATCCCTAAAAACATGTGAAAAATTCTATACACAAATTTTAATCCCTTAATCGCGTATATACATGGGTTTGACCACTAAAACCGTGTACATCGGGATGTGTACAAAATCCAAATCCTTTTGGAGTTTTCCTTGACATGGATCTGACTCACTTGACTCTTGGCCTTCCCTATGCCTTGATATCGCTCAGATTCGACCTTTCATTACCCCTTTGAAAAGATATATAAGGAACTCTTTGGTACATTGAAGGCATATGAGAGAATTGAGAGCAAAGAAACTATAGTTCATTGTTTCTGGAACTTATGCTTGAGTCTACATCCCTTTGTCCCTTAGAGCACTAGTGTGTTCTTCCCAAGCTTGCCTTTTTCTTGTGAGCTTGCTATCGAGAGATGGAGGATTGAAGTGGTGGAGGCCCAAGTGGGGGATTCAGTTTATCCGGTTCGCAGACGTGCCGTCAGAGGTTGTATCTATTGTACTCTATGATTTATATTAATAGAAATATCTTTTCCTGTCCAATAATGTGTGTTTGAATGAATATATTATCCATGGGGTTATTTCAAATGCTTATACATTGTTGATTATATATGCTAGAATAGATCTAACACCATGATATATAGAATGCTTGTATTTTTTACTTGTTGTTGAGGAAGTAATTTATCAATTCAAGATGAAGTTGGAAAGCTCAATGGGGATCTACTTCAACCGTCTAGAATAAGGTACGAGATATGATCCTTTAGTGTTAGACATTTACTTTCCATTGCATATTGGAAAGGATTGATTTCTGGAGTCAAGCTGTCTATTGTGGTACCCCAAGCCATAGGAATTTCTCTCCGTAACAACACCCTAATTTAAAACCAACAGATATAAATAGTACACAAATACCAAGGTATAAATAAAGAGAGTCACCAGTCATGCATATAAAGCAAGTATCCAGAAACATCAGTGAACATGGCCGACTACAAAGCCTAGTGGAAACTTTTACAGGTCAAGCTGGTAGATGGTGGGATGCCCATCAATCAAAACTGCAGACATGAACAACAGCTTCAACCTTCTTCATAGAAATATTTGGAGGGAAAAAACTAACCAATCAAGCCCAAATACCTA
Organism: Pseudotsuga menziesii; assembly: GCA_001517045.1. NCBI lineage: Eukaryota > Viridiplantae > Streptophyta > Pinopsida > Pinales > Pinaceae > Pseudotsuga > Pseudotsuga menziesii. The sequence continues at coordinate 34,825 of LPNX011100532.1, forward strand.
TATTCATTCAAGGACAGAATCCAGAAGACCATATAAGGACATGTAAAAATGAATGGAGAAGACTTGGGTACAAAGATGAACGTGAATGGCCACACCTGTTTCCATCAACCCTCTCCGACCTACCAAAAAAATGGTATAAAGTGGAAGAAACTCGAGATGAAACATTCCTATGGCATGAAATCAAAGAAAATTTTATTAAAGATTTCAACTTTATACCACCAAATGAGAATTTGGTCGAAACAACAAAATATATTAAAGAATTTATATAGCCGATAGAAAACAAACCCTGAAAATAAAACCGACAGACAATGAACTGTAACAATATACAAACCAGGACAATACCATAGTTGAAAAGACTATAGTTGGAAAATGAAAATACAGAAGGGAAAATATTTAGATGGAAATCAAACCATGTCTAAATGACAAAACCTATTCGCACAGTGCTCAAAGTTGAAACAACTGACAAAGAGGAAACTGACCGAATGACGACAGCCGACTTCCCTGCCACATTCTCATATTTTAAGGAAGGAATTCAACCAATCAATGAATCCAAAGCACTAGAATGGCTAGATGCTAAAGTCAAAACTAGAGAATTCGACATCTCAAATGACGACCGACCAAAAATGGCAAAGATTGGAGACTACAAGAGTGGAGAGCAAACAACAAAAATAGTTAACCTATTAAAAGAGTTCCAGGAAGTATTTGCCAAAGATTATAAATATCTCAAAGGTTTAGTCCATGAAATGGGTGAAATGAAAATTTACACTAAACCTGATGTTCAACCTATGAAGAAAAGGCCATATAAGCTAGCTCATAAATACAAAGAGATAGTCAAAAAGGAGATTCATAACATGCTTGCAGTAGGAATTATCTACCCTATTGACCAGTCAAAATGAGCAAGTCCAATGGTAGTCCAACCTAAGAAACATGATCCAACCAAACTAAGAATTTGTGTCGACTTTAGGGAGCTAAATAAAGTTACACCAACAGACCCATTTCCAACTCCTTATGCGGATGAAATCTTAAATGAAGTTGCATGACATGAATGCTACTCATTTACAGATGGATTCTCAAGGTATAACCAAGTACCAATAGCCAAAAAAGATCATAAAAACACAACATTTGTATGTGAATTTGGCTCATTTGCTTACAGGGTTATGCCTTTTGGATTAAAAAATGCACCTGTAGTATTCTTCAGAATTGTGGTCAAAACATTCCAAGAATATATTTACAAAACCATGGCAGTATACTTTGATGATTGGACAATATACTCCATGTTAAAAGATCACTGCAAATGGATAAGTCTTATATTGGAAAGATGTCGACAAATCCAGTTAGCTTTGAACATCAGGAAGTGCATATTTGTGACCCCCATAGGGATATTATTAGGACACATTGTCTGTAAAGAAGGTATTAAGGTTGACTTTGCAAAAATAAAAATTATACTCGACTTAAAACTACCAGTGAACTCAAAACATGTCAGGGTGTTACTTGGTCATACAGGATATTACAAAAAATTCATAAGATATTATTCAGACATGACCTACACACTAGAAGAACTATTAAGGGAAGATAAAGAGTTCAAATGGATAGAAAAATGTCACATATCATTTGAAAACCCAAAAAGAAAACTAGTCAAAGCACCCATCCTAAGGTTTCCAAACCAGTCGATCAAATTCCATGTTCACATCGACGTGTCAGGTCTAGCAATAGGAGCAATCCTAACTCAACCAGGAGATGATGGAATGGACTATCCTATAGTCTACAGTAGGAGAAAATTAAACAAATCTGAAAGAAATTATTCGACAACAGAAAGATAAGCATTACGAATGGTATTCGCACTACAAAAATATCGACACTACCTCCTAGATAACCCATTTATATTTTATACCGACCACCAAGCACTAAAATACCTCATCAATAATCCACTACACCATGGAAGAATCTGTCGATGGCTACTTCTATTCCAAGAATTTGAATTTGAAGTTGTTGTCAGACCAGGTAAGTTAAATGTCGGTCCTGACCATTTGTCCCGAATCGATACAGGAGAGGAACCAACAGGAGTTGAAGATTACTTACCGGATGCACATCTATTTTGAATAGAAGTAGTCCCAGTAGAATTAAAGGAAATAGCACAATTTTTAGATAATGGACAAGCACCAGAAGGTATGAGTACAAAGAAAAAACAAATTTTAGCCATGAAAGCTGCACCATATTGCATCATAAATGGATTCTTGTACAAAATGGGTTTGGACGATATCCTTAGGAGGTGTGTACTAGAGCATGAAAGGAATAATATTATGCATTAAGCACATTATAGACCTACAGGAGGACATTTCCAAGTAGACACAACTACAAAGAAAATCCAACAATCAAGGTTGTGGTGGCCAACACTTCACAAAGACTGCAAAAATTTTGTAAGCCAATGTGACAGATGTCAACGACTGGGCCGACCCCTACCTAGTACAGAAATTCCATTGATATTAGTAAACCCAAGTTTGACATTTGAAATTTGGGCTATTGACTTCATAGGACCATTTCCCATACCAGCAAAAAGAACAAATGCAAGGTACATAATAACCGCAGTTGAGTATGTAACCAAATGGGTAGATGCAGAGCCAGTCGACACAAGTTCCAGTGAGGTAGTCGCCAAATTTATATATGAAAATATCATTACCCGATTTGGATGTCCACTAACCCTAATCAATGACCAAGGAACACACATTATTAATAAAACTATTAAATCACTAACCAACCAAATCGACCACCATCAGAGTACAGTATACCATCCTCAGTCAAACAATGGAATTGAAGCATTTAACAAAACATTAACAAAAGGATTAACAAAATTATGTAATACTGACAAGGATGATTGGGGTGAAAATATACCTGCAGTACTATGGGCATACAAAACAACATACAAACACTCAACCGACCAAGTCCCCTTTTGACTAGTTTATGGACAAGAAGCAGTAGTTCCATTACACTTCTGACAATAGACACTTATTATCATAGATATTTTACATGTCAATGTCAAACAAGGAATAAAGGACTGACTTTTGTAACTAAATAAGCTGGAAGAACACCGACTAATCGTGATACAACATCAAGAAATCTAGAAGCAACAACAAAAAGCATGGCACGATAGAAACATCAAAAACAAAAATATGTCAGTAGGAGACCTTGCCTTAGTATACAACAGTCAGGTAAAAGGAAAACCTAAAAAGCTACATACAGAATGGATTGGTTCCTAATGTTGTCAAAGAGATACATGCCAATGGATCAGTCCGACTAAGGACATTACAAGGCATAGTATTTCAGAAACTTGTTAATGGTTCCCGACTAAAGCGGTACAAAAACTAAACCAGGTAAAAAAAAACATATAACGACCATAACGGTTAAACAAAATCTATAAAAGTCTAAAAATCCAAAAAGAAAAATAGTACTGATACACACACAAAAGTATGACAGGGAATCACCACTTCGACAATTGACATCACACCTATCGACATAACACCATCGACCATTTTCATAATTGACATCAACCAACGACCTCGACAGTCCCATTGCACATTCATGACTTTGAGCACCAAAACCAAATCACCATTAACGCACACTCAAGTGTTCATGTTGGAACATCACATCTGCCATTAATACACCCATCGACAAAAACATCCAACACATCAACTATAAATATTGAACTACCAAAGGATCATTCACCGCAATCAGAGAAACTAGATGACTGAAAACCAAGAATATTGAAGTAAAATCGACCAGCAGACCGACAAGATGGCACCAAAATAGACCAGAGCTACAGCTAAGGCCAAGGAACTACAGACTGCAGAGACAACATTAGTAAGGAGGCTAAATAACATCAAGAACACTAAGGTTCAGGAAGGCTCATGGGAAAAACTATGGGCTGAGATAAAAGAATGGGCTTATGTTGACAAGAAGCCTACCCTAGCTGCAGAGAAAGTACAGCACAACACCATCACAAACTATGTCAACGCACCGCTCATGGTTAGTTTTGGAGGCATGAAAGAAACATCAGACAAATTTATCATAAGCCAGTACCACAACGGTCGATTTTATTTTGACTGACCAATCGACATCTCTAGGGAAGTTATCTAGAAAATAACATGTATGTCAAACCAAGGAGACCCAGTAGTATTCGATATAAAATAAGGAATGGTCGAAGAACTAACAGGATCAGCATCAGGAAAAAACTAAAAAGGGCTAATGATTAGCCACATAATAGCTCAAATGCCACAGATTGTGGCCAAGATCATAGCCACTACACTTACAACGGAAGATCATGGAAGTGACCTCAAACTGGATATGTTGGAGGTAGTGGATACCATTTCCGACACTGGAAAGATTTATAGATGGGTGGAGTATGTTGCCGACATGATCAAAGGCATTTGTGAAAAATGTCAGGAGATGGGAGGAATCATCAAGTTCTCGTCCCTTATGTTATGGATAGTAATGTACTCCTTGTGCCCTGTCAGGGATAAACAATTTAAAGAACCGACAAGATTTCATATGTGGAGATTCAAACCATTCTCCTAGAATGGAACAATGAAGGAACTTGCAAATGGGAAAGTGCTGTTAGAAAATTGGTTCCAGTAGCTAAAAGTCCACATGACCAGATGGAGGGTGCCTCAGAACATCTAACAAAGTCTGCCCAAAAAGGCCCACATCCAGCTAGAACTTGACCATACCGCTGTGTGGTACATGTAAATGCAAGGAACCTCGACTACTACCCAACCTTCGAAGAGATATTTCGGGAGATATATCGACATGCGGGTACAAAACTACCAATACTAGCAAAGGAAAAAGAAACAGACTTGTCGATAGAAGAAATGCTGAAAAACTAGGAGAAGGAGGAGGATTATGAGCTCAACTTGTACATCAACAACTTTGTGTTGGAGGAGACACCGGTCGAAGGCACTGGTCGATTGAAAATTATAATCAAACCTCTGATAGCACAAAGGGAAGAGACACACATAGAACAGCAGGTAACCAATCCAGCTGAAGAAAACCTCATCTCAAATCAAGACCCAAGGGGGGAGATAGAAGCTGAAGATCTAGAATATGCTGTCACCAAAGAAAATATAACCAAATTGTTGAAGGAGATAGCAGCCTCAAGGAAAAGGAAGAAAACACAGGAATATGAACAAGGGAAAGGTAAGTACAAGCTTATCATCCAAGAGTCTTCAGAAGATGAGGAGGAACTGGCAGCTAAGGCCCTCGACATTATAAAATATGCCGCAGCAAAAAAAGTGCCAGTAGAAATCTAGTTCCAAAAATTTGTCGAGGTAGGGGCACAACAAAGTCAATCAAAGAAAGAAAAGAGCACAAACACTTCGACGGCCGAAAATGTTGTGGATCTCATGTCTACACCTCCACCCCTGTCTCTAACCAAAATAACACAAGAGACAATTCCAGAGTAGCCTTCCATAATCCCACTAGACATATGCAAGAATGCTATGTCAGAGACTCTGAAAGAAATGTTCGACCACGACAAAGACCTCCAGGCATACATTGAAAAAATGCCTAAGATATTCACCATGGTGCAAAATCTCTCTACCAAAGCACCTTTGTTTGATGTCGGCATATCCAAACTACCAGTCTCCCAACCTGGCCAAGTAATCAAGAGACCGAAGACTATGGTAGTGATAAGTTCGACATTCCAAAGGAACCCCAACAAAGAAGCTACCGTTATCACAAGTAGGACAACATCTTTCGTTCTAGTCACCCCTGAACCCCGCCCACCAGCCTCTGAACTGACCGAGGATGAGGAAGAAGAAAACATGGAGGAAATAACTCAAGAAATCAACCAACTATTCTCTAACTTGGATTTCCCCCCTCAGATCCATGACCCATCTCCCAACCATACTTCCACAACCCCAATCATACTCGATCATTCTCCAACGCCATCACCACCACCCCCCGAATTAGAACCCCTAATCAAACCAGCTGCACTAGAACCACCCCCACCACAACCATCAGCACCAACCACATCCACATTTGGACCCTCTGTATCCAAACAACCAGAGGCACAACCAGAAGCAAAAGTTAGCTAACTGACCCGAACAAAAATACCATCAATCACTACTACCCAACAAACAAACAATCCAGCTTTGACTCTTGTAGGTACATAGGTGCCAAAACAAGTAGAGCCACAGAAGCACAAGAAGAAGAAGGAGAAAAAGAAGAAGGACCATCATGGATAGACAATAATGGTCCATATCAGTCAACTTGGGTCGACCACTGCTGTCGATGCAACCAAGTTGATGGATGCAGAGCTAGGACAACTCCTGGAAATACTAGCAGTTGAAGCAAACACAAGAAGCTATCACAGACATAAGGAGCTCGACAACATTGAAAAGGCACAAGTTGAGTTCTTTAACAAATGCAAAAACCTATTCCAGTATGTGATACCAGGACTGACAGAGGTCGACATTGACAAACTGCTAGAAAGATCTTATCAGTTGTTTGAGAGCGTGGTGTTGGTGCTACAGGTACAAATACATGACACAAAAGAGGAGCAGAAAGAAGAAACAGTTCGATTGCTGATGCAGCAGCACATAGCCTTTTCAAAAGCGTACAAGGTGCTACAAGATCACATGGAGGAGTCGGTCATTACAGAAGAAGTACTGATGGATTGGCCTACATATTATGGGAAAGTATATCAGCAAGTTCGATAAACCCGACAAGAAATCCAAGCACTCAAGAAGAGAAAAAGCATAGAGGAAGAACTTAGAAGCAAAATTGAAAATCAAATAGTGCTTGAAACAGTCAAATTACAGAAGCACGAACGACAAGCACACCAGTGGATGCAGCAAGCAATTCCAAATCTAGAAAAATTAGACATCATCTACCCGCAGATGAGATGACTTTTTGAGATAGCAGAGGAAAAGGATCAGTTTATGGGTCCCGACATGGAGAAGATAGCAGAATTTTCCATTCAAGAAAATATGTCGATATTATCAAGTCTAACTACATTAACCATCGACATCCAAAAAATACTATAGAGTTGGATGGATTTACAACATCAGTTGGTAGAGATAGCTGAAGCAATTGTCGAAGTCTGTGTAAAGAAAATACCAACCATCAAACTTCACAGCCCATGAAGATCAAGCACATGAATGACTACTTAGAAAAGCAAAGAAATTTTGGTACCTCCCTATTTCTTCGGGATGAAGAAACGTTTTGTTTATGGGGGAGATGTTGGAGGAGCAAGCCAATAAGACAACTTGAATGATAGCCAACTAAGTCAATCATCCGACTAATTGGGGATTAGGTCGGCCACATAAGGTTGTGTCGGTTGAGTGAACCGATAGGTAGTTATTTGTAACTATTTGTAATTTATATATATTAGGCTGTTGAGCCAGATGAGAACTTGGTTCAGTTCTCTGTATTGTATGGACCCTTTCATTATAATATAATATGTTATTCTACTACTTGTTCTTGTCTCTTATCTCTGTTATGTATGTATGTTCTTAATGTGTATTATTGGTAACCCTATGTGATCTATGAGATTACAGCACAAATCCAATAAATTCTCTACAAAAGAAAGGAAAGAAGTTTGTATGGAATACAAATGTGAGGAGAGTTTTAAGAAATTAAAGGGACTATTAACTACTGCACCGATTTTAAGAATTGTGGATCCTAACAAGGACTTTGTTGTATGCATTGATGCATGCAACAATGGCCTTGGTCATGTCTAAACTCAAGAAGGACACATAATAGCATATGAGTCCAGGAAACTTAAAATTCATGAGAAAAATTATGCTACTTACAATCTAGAATTGGCTACTATGATACATGCATTAAATATGTGGTGCCATCACTTGATGGGGAGAGAATTTAATTTAATGACAGATAATAAAGGTTTAAAGTATATGTTGGATCAACCAAGTTTAAACACAAGGCAATCTAGGTGGATAGCTTTCCTTAGCGAGTATGATTTTGAGATCCAACATACCAAGGGGAAATAAAATAAGGTAGCTAATGCTTTGAGCAGAAATGTAAGAGTAAATTTTATGTTAGTAATCAATACTTATAAAACAGATTTAGAATATCAGCTCGAAGGAGTAAAATTGGATGAAAATTACCATAAATTGCAAGATAAAGTGACAGTAAATGTAACTGAAAATTTAAGTACATGTTACTGTCTAAATGAAAAGGGGTTAATACTTTATAAAAGAATATTGTATTTACCTAATGTACCTAAAGTTAAGTTGCAAATATTAAATGAAATACATAAAAATCCCTATTCTGGACGCCCTGGTTATCAAAAGACAATAACCATGTTACGAAAAGATTACTTTTGGCTGAATATGAAGAATGAGTTGGAAGAATATATTTCTAGATGTTTAGAATGTCAGCAGGTTAAGAATGAACATTAGCATCCAGCCATTTTATTACAACTACTACCAATTCTAAGTTGGAAATGGGTAATAATTAAAATTGATTTCATTATAGGTTTTCCTAGAAATCAAAATCAAAATGATTCTATAATGGTAGTTGTTGACAAACTCAGTAAGGAAGCCCATTTTATACCAGTAAAGGCTTCTCATAAGGATTCTAATATATCTGAAATATTTATGAAACAAATTTTTTGTTTACTTGGAATTCCAAAAGTTATAATTTTTGACAGAGACCTTAAATTCACGGGAAACTTCTGGAAGTCTTTATTTAAAGTTTAAATACTACTTTAAATTTCAGTACATCTTTTCATCCGCAGATGGATGGATGGACTGAAAGGGTTAATCATATTTTGGAAGATATGTTAAGCACGTATGTTAGAGAGCAACCAAGTAAATGGGAGGAATACTTACACTTGGTTGATTTTGCATACAACAACCATTACTAGGCTTCATCAAAATTCATCCCATTCGAGATTATGTATGGAAGAAAATGCAATACTCCAGGTTATTAGTAGGACCTGAGTTATTAAAGGATATGGAATTAAATGTGAAGCAGGTATAAGGTAATTTGAAGGTTGCACACGACAGACAGAAGAGTCAAGCGGATTTTAAACGAACTTAGAAAGAGTTCCAGGTGGGAAAACATGTTTTCATTTAGGTAAAACCTAAAAATAGTTCTTTAAAGTTAGGGAGCTATGCTAAGCTAGTGCCTAGGTACTTGGTCATCTCAAAATATTGTCCAAAGTTGGACCGGTGGCATACCAATTGGCCTTACCACCGAATCTTCCAGTTCATAATGTTTTTCATATTTCTGTTTTAAGAATATATGTACATAATGCTACTCATGTGATAAATTGAAACGATGTGCGGGTGGATCTCGAAGGATATTTTCTGGTGGAATCAGATCGTATCCTCGACAAGAGGGAAATCCTACTTCGGAATCACACCATTGGATGGGTGAAGCTGCAATGGAATAAAATTATTCCAGAAGAAGAAACCTAGGAATTGGAGAGACATATGTGAGCAGCATATCCAATTTTCCTCCAAGGAAGCTCCGAGGATGATGAATGAAGCAATATTGAGGATGATGTTGGACTTAAGGGGGGTTGTATGTCATCTAACCCAATTTCAATAAAAATTTTATGTTTAAGAAAACATTACATTATACTTTTATTGTAAATTTTATGACTATTGACCATGTGAGGTCAAGGATGACTGTAATTAATTATGTTGAATATTTTATTAGTTAATAAATAAAATATGAGACAAATAGCCTAAGGAGATTGTTGAATGAGTGTCCATTGACCCACTTCTAGCTGTTGCAGGGGGAAACTTCCCTAATTTTGTGGTCATGTTCCCCAAGAAAGTGGAACAGAGCAGGTGGCTCATTAATTGAAAAATTGACCAAAAAGACCTGGGCATGCATATATCTATCCATCGAATTCAGCGAGAGGCTATCCAATTTTTACCTTGTCAAATTTCTAAATGCTGAGAAAATAGCACAAGATATTTGATGAGGGGAGAGTTAGAAGTGGTTTGAGTGTTAAGAATATTTTCAGAACAAGTGCAGCTTGTTAGCTGAGTTCTTTACTGCAGAGGGAAGAAGTATTGTAGTTAAGTACTTCCATGGAGTTGTAGGGGTATTTAATCCCATCCTTTCACACAGTGCTTTCATCGTGGTGGATCAGTGGAAAGGATCGAGGGTCCTAAGACAAGAAGTTGAGCTATCTTCAGGAAAAGGTTGGGTGTAACAGGCTCCTTGGGTTGTTTGTCTCTTCTACAATTATCCGGATTCTAAGTTTCTCTGTTTATTATTGTTGGGCCTAGAAATGACCCCTTTTTGACCACCTTTACCTACCTCTTTTTGCCTCATCCTACTCTATTATGTACACTAACAGAATTTTTTCCTTCACTCAGTCCCTCAATTCATATAGGTATGGTTAATCATTGTCTTATTTTAATAATGCTTAGGATTGTTGTAATCAGGGATTTACATCTTGAATTATGCCAACATATGGTGGTTTTATAAAGATAATTTGAGATGTAAAGGATACAGGTGTATCAGGCTGAACATGCAAAGAGAGGGGTGAATATTCATTGCTGAGATGATTGCCTTCCATTCCATCCTTGCCCAAATTACGCGGTCAAAGGATACCATCCCACGCAAGCTGTACAAAGGTAGTTGCAACATATTTGGAGGCAACAGTGCTCCGCTGCTCAAGAATAGCTGCAATCCATGGAGTATCTTCTCTATTGAACATGATCATCATTTATGGCTCGAGTAACAACCCTCCTATATTTTTTGCTTCCATCTTGCCACGGCTGTAATAGCTTATCGTAATTAGGGCAGCCTGAATATCAGAGATCTTCATGACTGCCCGATAATAGTGGGAAGATGTTATGATTGCAATTGTATAAAGACTGGGAACTATTCCAAGACAAGGGTTGAAAAATTAATCAAATTTATTGAATAAGCTGTGACTGAGGTTGTGTGTTCATCTGCCATTTTAATACAAGGAGTTTGATCCTTCAAATCTCGGTGTTCTAACGTGTGCTACTTCCAGCATCTTTGTGTGAAGGCTGGGCCCACCTTCTCACAGGGATTGTTGAGTTAATTAGGTATTTTATTTATTCTGTTGTGTGGTTTGGATTTTGTGATAAATCCCTTTATTTACAGTAAGCTGCAACAATCATAAATTTGTCGTGTGTTCATTTGAATGATCAGTAATTGCATCCCCTGTAAACTGCAATGGTGTGGTATGATAGTCGACTGTGTAGGTTAACTTTCCCTTATGCAACTGTGTGATATATGTGACAGCCTTGTTCATCCCTAGTTCTTTCAATTGTTGTTTTCTTTAGATCCTTGTAGTTTATTCCTTCACATTTATGATTGTAGAACTTAATTCCTTTACCTTGAATTCCTAGATTAAGTTGAATTAAGATAGTTGAGATGGATCTTTAAATGGTTTGGTATTAGAGGATTTAACCTTCTGCAAAAGTAATCTGGATGTTTATTTCCTGAATCTTTTAATTCTAGATTAAGGATTGTAAGAAGATATTTGTGATTACATTCTTAATAAGGTAAGATAGATTAAGTAGATTATGGGATGAGTTCAAATGAACAAGAAAGTAGGGTCATTCATTTACAGCATCAGCTACTTAGTGTTTAAAGCATATACAGTGTGCATTATCCTTGAAATAAGAGACTTCCCTGGGTTGATAATTTATATTGAACACTCTGTATGTTGGCTTTAATTAACTTGCATATAGGGTGCCCAACAATTATCTTTAAATTTATTTTGTATCTGAAGGAATTTATGAATGTTAAAATATTTCTCAAAAGTATGAATTTTTTTTGTTAGGAACATATTTTACCTTAACAATTTATCAGTAGATGAATATTACTGTTTGTACAGAATTTTTCATAGTAAAACTTGGTATGCTATCTAGAAACAACATCATATGTTCATGTATAGTTTTTATTACAATATTATGGATGTTGAATAGTTATTATTACTCCAATTCTTCTCTATACACCTGTAGAAATAGATAAGTTACAGAATTACATATACATTACAGAAATATATATAAGTTACAGAAATAGACATAAGTTACATAAATATATATAGGTTACAAAAATAGAAATATGTTACAGAAATATATGTATAGACTACATAAATATATTTAGGTTGCATAATAATTAAAAAGATAAAAGAAATGTTAATAACTGTTAACTAAACAATGAATAGTTTATACTAAATCTTGCTCTTTTTATTTTAACATTTGAAAAACACACAATTTTATTTATGTTCTTAATTTATTTACAAATTCTGAACCAAAAATTATCTTTGTTTTACTAGCATTGTCATTAAAGGTTAAGGTTCAAAACCCATAAGGTCATTTTTCGTTTACAAAATAATTAGGGCAAAATACATGTAAGTAATTATTCATATAAATATTTATAGCCGTAAATATTTATGTATTCCAAAATAAATATTAAATAGGGTTTTCCACGGATTAGTTTTTAAGTAATTTACAACCATATTAATTAACAAAGTTTCCTCAATTTGAGGTCAAGACTTCAAAACCGTAAGGGTAAATCTTTTACAGGAAGTTTATAACTAATACATTTAGGATTTTCTTTTAAAAATACCAAATTTCAAACTAACTCTCTCTAAATTCTCAAGTAAATAAAAAAGACTAACTCCTATATTAATTCATCATACTTATCAGGTCGAGGCTACAAGTCCAATGGTATTAAGTATTATCCTTTAAAATATCTTCAACGAAATATTCTATTTTTTTATATATAGAAAACAAAACGATTTAAAACCTAACTAATTTCTCCAAATTGATAAAAGAAAGTATCAATAGATGAATAAGTTATCAACGTTGGTTTATTTCAAAATTTAAATAATACACAAAAATGCTTGAAGATTTAATATTAAAAACTTATATTGCCATAAGAAAAAATTTACAGAGATTATTTACCCTCAAAATGTTTTACAAAAGGAAACTACTGGTATTGGGTTACCCTAAATCAATATTACAAGAGTCGTAGCTCTAGGATGAAACCCTAAGGGTTATCACAGAAACGGCCTTATGACCTTCCCCATTTTTTCTTTTCAAAACCAAACAAAACAATGACTACCACAAACAAATCGGAATACAACTGTAACACACAACTAGAGCCCGTGGTATCATTGTAGACACATTCAATAAGAAGGGCACCTCAAGGTTGGGAACGAGGCTTACCAAGCCCATCGTGCTCCTACTCATCAACTCTAGAGGAGTCACATTAACTATTGCTATGCACTTCCTTGTATATTCACCTGTCAACACACAAACGCAACAACCTATAACTGTTTTAGTTTTAGATTAAACTTAACAAAGTAAAAAATTCTTAAAGAATTTGTTATCACTTACCAGACTGTTAAAACACCACAATTGAGATAGAATAACAGGACATTGGGGTAGTGTCAGAGCATAGAGTCTACAAATGCCATGGTTGAGATGGAAGAAAATGTCAATGGCAGAGAACAACAATCAGAGTTTGTTATTTCTTACTGCCACGTCCAAGATGATAACATATTTCTCCTCAAAACCACAAGAAGTTCAAGGGTTTATCAATCGTTTCCTCCACCCAAAACGATTTACAAGGTTAAGACAAAATGCATTTTAGGCATTATATTATTTAGGGTTTATGCCAAACCCTTTGTTTGAATAGAGATGATAACACATGGAATCCACTATCATGGAGATTTTTCACCCAAGGAATATCATTTGAACCAAGCAGGGAATTACCCTAGAAAATCATATATTGTTTATATATTAAGAGTTAAACCAACCATTTGTGCATAATGAAAATTAGAGTTAGACTATAACTATTATTTTATGCATGCTATAGTTTTGGAACTAGTAATAGTTTGTATATATGTATATTAGGGTTGTAGCTAGGTTTTAAATGTCATATTTCATGCATCGAATACACTAGGTTAGCTTATTTGACATGCATTGAATATATATATACATATATA